>VZTV01054874.1:8983-29337 GCA_013400875.1 Anhinga rufa
TTTTTCTTTTTCTTTTTCTTTTTCTTTTTCTTTTTTCTTTTTCTTTTTCTTTTTCTTTTTCTTTTTCTTTTTCTTTTTCTTTTTCTTTTTCTTTTTCTTTTTCTTTTTCTTGTTCTTTTTCTTTTTCTTTTCCTTTTCCTTTTCCTTTTCCTTTTTCTTTTTTATTTCTCTTTTTCTTTTTTATTTCTCTTTTTCTTTTTTCTTAATCTTTTTTCTTCTTTTTCTTCCTTTTCTTTTTCTCATCTTCCCTTTCTTTTTCAAGGAAGAGAAGAAGTTACTATCGGGCAAGCAGCTTATCTATAAGTGGGGGTTATTCACACACCAACACAGAGTAATTATGCCCAGAACTCCCATTAACATCCCACAAACCAACAGCATAATAGCTTCCTTTCTTTAATATGCAACCAAAATAGGTTAATAAATAAGTTTAGTTCCAGTCATAGCCCACTTTCTGACTTAGCCTTCTGCATTCCCTCTTTTACAAATATGGAATCCATTGAATTTTGGAACAGCAAAACCATGAGGAGTACGTTAATCTGCCAGACACTCCAATCGGGAATCTGCACTGTAAATCTATTTAAAGCTGCATCTATTATGTTCTGAAGTTCAGCTGAACTGTGAAAGGGCACATGACTGAAATCACTGCATTTGAGTTGACTCACAGTTAAGTGTAGATGGGAATTGCTTGGCTCATCACAAGTTTCTGCTTCTGATTCAGGCCTTCTAAAGACTCTTCAGTTTTTGAAGGCTTGTTCAGTGGCCTAAGGGTGTACAGGTATGCAGTGACGAGTGGAATTGCAAGAGTTGTGTCCCTCTGCATTGTCAGTCAAGTGAGAAGAGGTGCAGCAAGCTGGATGCACCCTCTTTCCCCTCTTTTTGAGAGCAGAAAGCTATATTATCCCCATTTTACAGATAAGAAAAATGGAACAAAAGTGTTAGTGATTAGGTGCTCTGAAGCGCTAGCTAAAAATGTCCTGTTCCAAGTTACACAGGGCGTTGGGGTGATGTAGCCAAAACTGAAGCACAGGCATATATTGCCCCATGCTACTCTCTTAACTTCTAGACAACATTGTCATGGAGGAAACACTGTTTATCTGCCTAGTAACTGTCTATTTTAATCTGTAAGAACAAACAATGTAAACAAAATGAGCAAACAGAAGCCGGCTTGTACAGAACAATTTGCAGCCTTGTTTTCCAGTGGAAGATTCCACAGACCACCCAGGCTTTGCTCTAGTCCTTTTCTCAACCACGGAGCATCTAATTAAATCCCTCTCCATTCCTGACTCTAAGTGGAAGAGAGCCTACAGTCCTGTACAGTTTCTTTCCAGATGGAAATGCATAATTTAACAGAGATGCAGCTGACAGGGAGAAGTGGGCCCAAAGCAGTATTAGCATTTGCCACAAATTGCATTAAATTACAAGGGGGTACTTAATGAAGATGTAGAATAAAAAGAAGATTAAAACCAATATTTAGTTTTCTAAGCCCCTTCTAAGACAGAGTGCAAGGCAACAAAGACCTCATAGTAAAACTGAATTTCTGTCTCAGTTACTTTAGTGATACCAAGAATTGTTTGGTTTTGCTACACACCACCAGTATCAGGTCATGGCATTTCGTCCCGCTGCATCCTACGGCTTTGTTCCATATACATGTATACATATATGTAAAGTTGCTAAGCACCTTACATTATTTACTACTTCTTTACTCACAACACGAGGTACCGTATTATTCTTACCGCTGTTTTGTAGATGGGGAACCAAACGCACACAGGGACTGGCTTGTCAGTGGCTAGTGAACCTGCTTCCCTTGATAAAACCATAACTTCCTCCCTGTGCTTCTCTTCAAAGAGAATCAGGACTGGAGGAAAAATTTTGTCAGGATATCAGCTGTCTCATTTTTAGAACTGGACACCATTGCAGATGTCCACGTAAATGAGGAAGTACATAGTGCAGAGTTGCTTTGCACTGGATGCTCCTTGAAGAGGCTGTGAGGGGTTTGTGGAAATGTACTGTGATGACAGGTGCTTTGGCTCTATTACTGTCATACTGAGAAATATTCCAGTTTGGAAGTTAACCCACTTGATTGGTCTGGACAGAAGAAAGTAGGGACGCTGGCAGCATTTATGTGCCATCTCACATGTTTTGTTTGGGGGCCAGAACACATGAAGGATACAGCATCCAACATCTGGGCCTGAGATTACATTTTGATGAGGTCTAGGGAAGCTGAGTTCAGAAATATCTTGAAGCTATCTTTGCGCTGTCTGACTCCTGCTTTAGTAAATGAAACAGTGGTATAATTTATACAGTTTGTGAGCAGAGTAGGAAATTACCCTTTTATTGCTTCTCTTGGGCTAACTATGGTTTGCAATGCAAGTCAAAATCATTGCAGCAGAACGTGCCGCATCCCTTTTCTTGTTTTGCTGTCCTCCCCTTGTCTTTACAATGAAGTCAGCACAGCGTATCCTCCAAGAGGATGTTCAGTCCTGGTGCATAGCTCACCCTGTGTATGGAGCCGGTATTGGGTCACCAATGCATGCACACAAGACAGTGTCAGTTGTAAAGGTGCATAGCACTCTGCGATATCTGAGTTGCACAAAGGATCGAGAGGAAGGAAGACCAACTGTGTGCAGCCATCCTTTCTAATTAAATTCCTGCAGTTAAAAATAGCTACTGGAAGCTGGCGCTTCTGGCACATCCAGAGCGTCACCTTCCCAAGTATCTTTTTCTGGCCTGAGCCGTAGGAAGTTGAAAATGTGATCTGATGTGTAATAGTGCAGCATATTCTTGGCCAAACTCCTCATCATTTTTTACCTCTTGAATTATGGTTAGCTTACAAATGTCATATGCCTCCTTTTCTTCTTTAAAGCTAGTCTCTGCAGAACCAGGTATCATCCTGGCTGTTGTGGAATGTAACCCAGTTTGTTCACTTCGGTCTTGGCTATGGTGAGAGAGAAGTCAAACCTGGCTCCCGAGCCCCTTGCCTACTTAGTTACCCAGACATGCCAATTGCAGTAATGTTGATATTGAACTGAGACCTGATTTCCCCCAAGAGAGTTTTCATGGCCAAGTAATTTTGGTCACTACAGAAACCAGAAAGATTTGCGTTGGATCAGTGATATTGCATAATTAGGTTTTCAAAAGAACAAGAACAGAGAAATGAGAATAGTGGGGAAATCAGGCTTCTTGCTTTTGCAAATTCTAACCACAGAAAATGCCAGAAGTTTTATTTCTTATTGAGAATAAATGAGTTAATCTTTCACAGCCTGTCCCATGGACAGAATATTTTACAGCTTCAGCTAGACAAATGGAAGGAAGCTAAACCCCTAAGTTTTGGTGACTGATGGCAGTAACCTATAGGAGTGCCTTTAACGGGCAGTTTACATTTGAGCGTAATGATTTTGTCACTTTTCTCAGGGTTTTGTTTTGTGTCTGTGCGTGTAGAAAAGCAGATTCCCAAATTCTGGGAGCAATGTTTGTCAACTGCCCAAATGGCTAAGGAGTATCGCTTTTATTCATTTCAAAGCACAAATAGACACAGAAATACAGGGGAAAGGTAAGGAAAGTCTCTGGAAGCTTGTGCCTCATTACTGGTGTCTGTGATTTTGCTACTGAAATCATTTAGCAGGCGGTGCTTTTGTTGGAAAGATCCATTTTACAGGGAATCCTGCAGAGAATGCCTTTCTGTCAGAAGCAGTGCCTTGGTGCTCACCTACTGCTGAAGACCCCAAGCAAGGTGCGGGAGCCCTGTTTTCTGCACGCCTGCCCCACAGGTTAAGGACAACAGAATGGGTGGGGAGCAGAGGACTAGAGCAGAGCAGCAGTTCTGGCTTGTAGGTCACATCTTGCTGAACTTAGAGAGAGGAGCTACAACTCGAGTACTCATCAAAAAGATTAGACAAACTCAGTAGGAAAAAGAATGCAGGGAGCTGGCAAGAGGACAATGCTAGAGTGAGCTCAGACAAAAAAAAACCTCCTGAAGTTTGGTGGGGTTTTTTTCCCTCCAGGATGTGTAGTTCAGAGGTAGGCGGGAGCAGTGGCCAGCCAACAAAGGCTAGATACTGTGGTTTTGAAAGAGGCACTCGAGCATATGGAGCTTTCGTGCAAAAAAAGAATGTTTTTTTGATCAATTCCAGGCGAGATGGCAGTTGTGTCATTCTGAGTGCATCTCGTCAGATTAGATGGGATCACTAAGAGTCTTCTGGCATTTTCAGTCTGAGAATAAAAAAACCACATGTGGCTAGTGAAATTGCCCAGCAAGGAGATTTCCCCTTTCTGACTTGGCTGTTTGATTATGGGGTCCTGCAGCCATGTCAGCCCCTGGCATGATACCGGGTGACATAGTCGGTGACAATTTGGCCAGTTCCCTCCTGGTCAGGGAGTTCATTGTTTGGAAGGGAAACCCACTGCCAGTATTTGCAGTGTACCATCCGAATAACCTGCTGTATTCTGGGCAGGGCTTCAGCTCTAGTTTCATTTGTTCTTTATATGAAATTTATGAATTAACACATAAGCGTGAGCTTTGTTAGAAAGAAATTACAAGTTGGCATGAGTGTGACGTGAGTAATGAAGGGAGTGAAGTACTTCTCAAGGAAGTGAGATAAGTGAAGCTTTTGATTAGAGTAGGAGAGTAGCTGCGTGTTGTTGAGGCTTGATAAACCAGTTTGAGAAGTACAAATCAACCTTATGAGGAGCTGCTATATTTAGGGACGAGCTTCAACCACAGCTCTGATTCTGCGCAAGTTCAAACTTTGGGAAAGGTAGATACAGCTCCTGTAGCATGTTCAACTGAAAGTCCATCTTATTTCTGTTAGCAGCGGTGTCTGCGTGCTTCCCTGGTGTTGACAAATCTTGGTATATATGCTGTTCTTTGCAAGAGTGCCACTGGAGAGTTTTGTGTTGAGCTGAAGTGTAATGAGAGTTTTCCAGTACGGTGTTTCTTATGTCATAAGTTTTCTATATGGACTCCAGCAAAAAAAAAATAAGTGTGGAGGGTTTCCTCTGCTGGTTTTGAGTTTCTCTGTGAGGTATGAACTTTCAGGTCAAATGAAAGGAGGTCACAGATCATAGCTCACGCGTGAAACCAGGGAGGAAGCAGGTACCAAGGCAAAAGCTAACTGAAGCTTAAACTGAAAATTTACACAGAATTGTATCCTAAATTGAAATATTTCTTGTCAAATTATCTGTCACTCTGGTCACATAGGAATCAGAGCGGTGGTGAATTGTTTGGTTGATGGGAATCTGACAGGTTCAGCAACATGGATCCATTGTTTTCAGAACAGCGTGTGGAGTTCCTGGTTCAATGCTCTTACTCCATTGTGTAAGAAAGAAATAAATTCGTCACCTCTCATTAATGCTATCTGGAGTTGAAAGGAGTTTATATGAGCATCATCACACTGAATTGTTTCGATGATTCAGAAAACAGAGTGCTCCCTGTGGGTGAATATTTTGTTGGCTTTCTGGGATTACTCTATACCACAGAATAACTTTCTTCCCTGGTGCTGAGTGGCAGACCGGAATATTATTACCTGGCAGAACAAAGTTCTCCGGATCTCTGTCCCAGATTTTGTCAGTGTGCGCTAAGAGAAAGCCATCACCTCACGGACACCTTGCAGTATTTTTCATGTAAACAGTGAGGTGCGAGCTCCTCTGTTCTGATTCTGACTGAGAGCCTGGCAGAGCTGTGGGCAACTCATGGAGGTCCGCTTACTGATTTTGGATACCTCAGTTTTGGGGTTCCCAAGCTGTGCCTCACTTTTGAAGGATGGGTAGTTCATGTGACTCCTATTAAAGTCCATGCAAGATCAGGAGCTCTGGATTCAGCCCTCAGATGTCTCAAAGTGGGTGTTCTTAACATCCTTGATCTTAAGTTGGGTTCATTTCCCGTCATGTGAAATGAGAGCACTGTTACCTGCCTTCAAAACAGATGTTGTATAGGGGCTTTGAAATGTAAAGCAGGACTGTGTGATATTGCCAGATCTCTAGATACTTTCAGCTGTGCTTTTTAGATGACATATAAATTAAAAATTGCAGAGTTGTGAATGTTGTATGTTTTGTTTCCAACATTCACCACAAACCAGATAACTTTTCAGGGGGATTCATGCATCTGTAATGCTCGTCACTGATCTTTTTAGAAACCGTGGATAACTTAATGTAGTAGGGTGTTTCAGAAAGGAAAGAAAATGCATGCAGGAGGCCTTGTATCAAGATTAATCTCTCAGGAATGCAGGGGGTTAACGGTCAGGCTGATTAATCACTGTTAATGAACCATCAGGAAATCTGTCAGGAAGTGGGTAAAAATTCCTGACGGCTGATGGAAGCATTGTGTGGTGTGCTTTGGTTTTGATGTTTCCCAACTGATAGTCTACAGTGGGTGTAGTTTAGTTACCTCTAAGTTCTGAAGACATGTGAAGGACCAGATGACTTGCTGCCCTTGTCCAGCCTGAGTAAGACGTTTTCCCTATGCATGGCTATGCAAGTACGATGCAACTTAAATGCAAGAAAGTCAGGGATTGCTCCTTCCCACGGCTTGGCTTCCCAGAACAGAGTCTGGAAAAGATACAGAAAGGAAGCGTGATCATTCCCTCATTCCTCTGGTCTGAGCCCACCGGGTAGAGGGGGAAGAGTGAAACAGGCAGCTTTCCCTGTGTGAACGAGGAGCCAGAATATTAGGAGTTGGATACACAACCGAGTTAATGAATTGCCTGGTGTTGACCAAGGGTGAGGTTTCACAGTTGGCTTAAGCTGGTCCAAGATCATGGTGCTGCTGAAATGAGTGTTTCTAACCTTTTTCGCCTTTGCATTGGACTAGCTATCATGTGTTAATAAAGCAACTTGCTGATCTGGGTGGAAACTAATGTTTCTTGGTCAGTGTTGGCTGGCTTAGTCTTCAGACGGATCAGAGATCTGATCTGCCTCACTGCTTGGCTGCACAAGTGCTAGATCTGATGTAGGGGAGAGCGTGGGAACATGAGACAAGGATAAAAACATGAGTGGGGACTGAGCCTTTCAGCAATAACATAACCATGGATTGGCTTAAGCCTGTTATGAAACTGCAGTCTGAATCACTGGAATTAAGAGTGCACTGTCAACCTACAGGGAATGCAAATTAAAATGTGTTAGCTTACACCTCCCGCCGTTCTTAAACAGCAGCTGAATACACCCATTCTGCACGTGGCCGGGAGGAAGGAGCGTATGGTGGGGCAGCAGCATAACAGTTCCCCATGACTTGGTCTGGAGTGTGCAGACCACATCAGACAGCATCAGTGTGTGTTTGGAGAAGGCAGAGGGAAGAAGAAAGGAACAGGCAAGCACCACTACCATGGATTCTCTCTGTCCCTTGGCTTAGGGTAATATGTTCTAGCTTGTCTTTGTGACAAGACTGCAGAAACACTCAATTACCAGAACACAGATTAAGCACAGTAATGCAGTTGTGGATCCAGACCCCAAAAGTCTGGGGCAGAGTGTACTCTCCTAGTACTTCTCCTTTATCTTTCACCCAAGTAGCTTTGCCATGCTCTCAAGTCTGCACCAAAAGCCTAACTGAGGCTAAAAAGGCAAGCCCTGGTATTTGTTTGAAGTTCATTTGGTTTTTATTGCAAAATCTGGTAGTTCCATGTTAAGGACTTTTTATCATTTTATTCTGGCTCAAAACTCCATGCATAGGTGTAGGAATAACTGTGTGCTAGTGGAAAATCCCTCTGTAATTTTCAAATATTTCAGGTTTTAGAGGTTTGTGACCAAAGGTCTGCTCCTGTAAGCACAGAAGCACAGCTGTGCAGAGCCCCACCAGTATCCGTGGGGTGCCCTACAAAGACAGCAGTCCTTCCACACAGGATCAGCAACTCCAGACGCCATAGGAGTAGTCACCCTTGTTAGGCCTTGGACTTAGGAGTAGTGTGAAGATAGTCAAATTAGTTCAATTTCAGGAGAGTTTCAAGATAGTGGAGTCGGTTTAATTTAAAGACTGTCTTAACTCAAACTGCCAAAATATCTCTCCAGTGAAACATAAGGAAAAACAGGGGGGAGGGAATACTAAACCCCCCAAAAATAATTAAAAAAAAGTACTGCACAGGCAAATAAATGCAAAAGTCAAAAAACCAGCCAATAACATTTCCAGAAATAAACCATTCTCCATCACATAGAGGATAAACATGGGCTCTTTCAGAGAGAAAAAAATCAGAAACATAAAGACCAAAAAAAAAAAGGCGGTATAACTGATTCAGCCACTGTTACCAAGGGATATCTTATTCCCTGAGCATTTCAGCTGAAATTATCTCTTAGCTGAGACATAGACCCTCTTGGCACAAGGGTGTCTGAATATATTCCAAAGGCTGGAAATGTTTCTCTGGTTCCACTAGTAACCTTTCATCAAAGCACAGCCCAGGGATTCTTGTAGGGAGACATAGGCTTTCCCCACTTATGAAGGACAGATAGTGAGCGTCTTTGCTGGCAGATGTTTTTGTGTTACATAGGGCTAATTTGTGATTTGGGTACAGAGTAGGCAGGGGTACAGCAAGGAATGTTGAGCAGATGTGAC
Organism: Anhinga rufa; assembly: GCA_013400875.1. NCBI lineage: Eukaryota > Metazoa > Chordata > Aves > Suliformes > Anhingidae > Anhinga > Anhinga rufa. The sequence continues at coordinate 17,517 of VZTV01054874.1, forward strand.
GCAGAACGATAACATCCTTAGCATAATCCAGCATCACACGGTTATGGAGTGCTATAAATACAACAGGAATTCTCCAAGGCCCAGTTTCTTCCACAGAGTTGGGCATCTCTGCACTGCCATGCAGTTAGACTGCACCAAATCAGTGTAATCCTCGGGCTTCGTTCATTTGTGCGCTGCTGTGAATGTTCCTAGGAGACTATAAGCATCATTGCAAGCAATATCGTTGATTCTACATTATAATGCAGTTTTTGACAGCTTTTGGATTGATGTTTTGATTTATTCACTAAACGAAGAATTTATCATTACAGGCATGCCTAATGTTTCTCTTGTTGTACTGCTATACGTCACGTCATTCCTTTTAGGACTTGGTGACATGCTCTTACAATGTATTTAATGGAATGAATCCATGTAATACACAGAGCGCACACGGACTGTGTCTTGAAGAATCACCTGAGAAAGGTTTTCTGAGGTTCAGTAACAACGTCAGGCTTCAGGAGCCAGAGCCCCCTCCTGTTCTTACGTGGTTGCCATTACTCTTGCCCAAGAGGACAGGCTGGGAGGGCGAAGGCTGAGCAAGAGGTTGCCCTGGAACAAGGCAGTGCAACTGCCGTGACACTGTGAACTGTAGCTTTTGGCCTCTTGGCCTCCAAATATTTTTGGCGAACAAGTCTTCTTATTGTAGAAGTGACATGCATCCTATTATTCTACGCATGACTGATTGAAAAGTGCTTTACTTGCTGGAAAGACTGTTGAACAATATAGTTTCCACTTACAAAGCACTTTCCTTAAAAAGCTTCACAGGACAGCATCGTATAAAAATAGTTATACTAAAGTTGTGAACCAGCTTCTGACAAATCAGGACTAACAAAAGCTGAGGTATAAATAGAAGTGTTTTCGTGGGTTTTCTCTTCTCTAGAGGCACAGAATCTCAATCAGTGCTGGATTGTAACAAACAAAAATGCCCTTTTCCAGACACACAGGAAAACAAGGACCTTCCAGACTAGTGGCACAGAATATAAATAGGTTTTCAAAACTGCTTCAAAACCATAAAACTTAGTCAAACCCGTAACATTTGCATTTAGAACTAGCCACGCCATATCAGACAAATTTTTTGATCCAGTTCTTTGTTTTATTTCATACAAACTAGCATCTCCTGCTTTAGAGAAAGGTTAAACAAGTTATGTTTTTATAGTTATGGAATGAATTGTCTCCAGGCACTTAAGGATACGAGGATTATCTCGAAGTCTGCAATGTATTAGGATTTCTGGAAGACAAATGCTGAAGAATGTAAAATATTACATATTCTGTGTTTATATTCTGTCAGTGGGCAGAGCAAATGCACCTTACTGGTCATTTTCAAAATTCATTATTGTTGCAAAGTTGGTTGGTTTGTTTGTTTTTTTCTTATAGCAGGTTTTGAAACAGCTAAATGTAAAGCCCATATTTGCTAATCTGGACTTCGGATAATCTTGATTTTACTCTGAGCCTGTTCCTTCTTCTGCTCTGTGCTGACCTTTTCTGAGTCTACCAAACCCAGTGCAGTTTAATCCACAATACCAAAGAGGGAAGGTCTGTTTCTGTAAGCCGAAAATAGTTCTTATTGCAGTTAACCTTGCAGCTGAATCAGTTCTGCTATTGCTCTTTTAAGTTGTGTTTCACCAGTCGTGTCTGCACAGACCAGAAGCAAGGCTGAACAGGGCATCTACATAATCAGTCTGATGCATGCTGCTGTTCTCAGTGTAGCAGCTCCTGTATTGTGAATAACTGTATAGTGATAACACCCCCCACGCAAAACGTTTACTTACCAAGAACTGAATTTATGATACCCTTGGGGTCTGTAGTAGCTGAGCTTTAGAGACACTGACTGCTTCAGTCTATGTATGGGAAGTAAGGATTTCAGCAAGAGTTGACTGGCATCAAATCCTTCTGTGTACTCGCCAGTCATCCCATAATCTCTTCTCTTGCAAAAAAATACTAGGGAGCCTTTTTCCATTCTGCGTGGAAGTCTGCTGTACATCCCCTTTTCCACCTTTGGAGTCATTTAACATTGTTCAGGCTCGCCAAAAAGGAGGTCTACAGCTATCTATCTCACAGCCTCAGAGCATCACCCACAAGTGGAGAGGCACAGTAATGTTGCAGGGAGAAATTATGCTCCATCTCGCCGTCATCCAAACCAAGACCTGGGTGATGGGCGGTTAGTCTTTTTTTGCTCCGATAGCAAACAGTGCAGCAATTATTGGGGCAGTATTTAGTTACCTCCATTAAAAAACTACCAAAAAGACAGTATTCTGCTCCATGCTGCTGCCGGCTAATAGTTTATGCTATCTGACACCAGATATTCTGAGTATTCCTCATTAAAATAACATTTGGCCACTTCCATTACCCAGTGATCACCGTATGAGAAATATTGGATGTAAAAATGACGAGTTCTTCCTGCTAGAGCTACAGCATAACAGATCTGCTCGCTGAAATTCTACTTCTGTCTGTTTCAGCAGCGCCAAAATAGCTTTAATAATTAATTATGCACTGATTAGATTATAAACTCTGAGATGGGCCAGAGATTTTTGTATTATGCATCAGACAAAAGACACTGGCAATGCTTAACTAGCAGTCACCTGCTCCTGCTCCACCTGCCATTGTGGGAGCACTCTGGAAACCAGAAGGGAGACAAAGGCCGGACAGAAACTGATAAAAGCCTTCACCTGCCCCTGGCGTGTTCAGGAATACAGAGCTGTTGAAACAGGTGCTGCCACAGCCACATGCTTGGGGACAACTTCACTTATTAACTTGTAATTTGCCAGGCAACACTCTTACATCGTACCCCGCTGCGAAGGCGATGGAAGACAGCGTCCAAACTTCAGGCTAAGCGAGAGTTAAGCAGGGAGTTTCCTGACTGGGAACCAGTGCAAACAGCTGCTGTGGAAGGGCTGGGCAAGGAGAGACAAGGCATGGCGTGGGCGCCCGTATCCTGCGCTCACCCCCTTTTGGGCTCCCTTGCCATTGCCACGCTGCTCTGCCCTGTCAGCTGCTTGTAACGTTACAAACAGACTTGCGTAAATGGTTTTTTTTTGCCGGAATGACATTACATGCAGCAGATTTTTGGGTAAGTAGGAGTTTAACACTGAGAATCACTAGAACTCAGAATTGGAAAATTACTTCGTAGCCTTAGCTTCCGGTTAGAAGTTTTGCTCAGCTCTCTGAACTAACTTGTTCCAGGCCCTTTGCTCTTGTCCCATGACTCTTGGGGCCTATTTATTGCAACTACAGAGGCGAAACCCCTCGGGGGAGAGAGCCCCTATGCTAGTTCTCAAATGAAATAAGATCTCACCAGTGTGTGCAGTGTAACGCTTTTACTGGTATAAAAGCATGATTACAAAAAGGGGACCTTAGAACCAGTTTTATGTACCAAGAATTGTTATCAGCCTGGCCTTAGAAATCAAGCCAGTTTTAGGGGAGGAGGGGGAAGGGACACTGTGGAATGAAAACGAGCCAATCAAGTTAAAAGCGAATCACTTTGCCCATTGTTGGGGACACTACAGGGCACTGAACATCGCAAAACAACAGTTATTGATAAAAGAGCACTCAGGAGGCAAAGTCGTCATTCCCCGCTGATGAGAGCAGAGCTAGCGGTATCTGGGCTGGAGGGTCAGAGCAAGCCGGGGCACGGCCGGCGCCCCTGCGGGGAAGGCGTACTCGCTGCTTGCTGAGGGCTAGCGCGGGCAGAGCCTCAAGCAGAGCCTTGAGCAGCTCTGGGGGGAGACACAGCCTGGGGAGGGGCAGCTCAGGAGGGCCGCGGCTGCCAGAGCTCCGCATCAGTGTCACCGTCCTCCACCCCCGTGGGCAACCTCAGCACAGGTGGAGCAGCGTGGCCCAGGAGCAGGAGCGGTTTACGTGACAAACACAGCATAGACCTTCATTAGTGGGACCTTTTTAATGAACAACAGCTAAGTTCTGGAGGCATCAAAATGTATCATTCTGCAACTAGGAATTTACAGACACCACAAGCCACATGGCTTATTTTTTTCCCCTTTTTCTGTCCCTTCTACCACTGCCCTTTATGAAAAACAGAAGTTAAATGAGAGAAAAATAGCTTTAATGAAACATTTGGGTTGAGAAATCAAAATTGGACACTCCAACAACAGGAAGTTTCAAAAGCAGTAACAGCACCTTGCTGAACCATAGCACGCTTGCCTTTCTTTTTCCTTAAGCTTAGGCCATATTAAGCACGCACCTTGATTCAACGGCTGGGCGCAAAGATAGTATTGTGGCATTAGTTTAATGTGGCAGAATTTCCTAGGCATGGCAAAGTGAATTGAACTCAAGCCCTGAACAATTTCCTGGCCCCTGCAATCAGTGCTGCAACTTTTGTCTTTCCAGTAAACGCATCTGAATTGTTTCCCTGCGCGAGTACGCGTAAACTTGTTTGTTATTTTATTCTAGGGAGCTGGAGACAGTTTTGTGGGAGCACTGGCCTTCTACCTGGCTTACTATCCCAAGTTACCCATGGAGGAAATGATCAGGAAGTCTAACCGCGTCGCATCAGTGAGCGTCCAGGCACCGGGGACACAATCTTCATATCCTTACAGGAAGGACTTGCCTCAGGACCTTTTCTAATTGACATTGTCTAGCTCAAGGTACTGATTTTATCTTATCCCAGACAGGGTTATTCTTCTGGCTGCACCGAGGTTCTCCTCTGCTGACTGGAAAGACTAGGAGAGTCTCTTTGCTTCTTAGCTGGGGAGTCCTGTTAGTTCTTGTTCTACAACAGTAAGATGGCAGGGGGTGGTGGGTCTTTCCACCACCGCACAGCAGGGCTCTCTGGCCCCACACGTACCTGTCCCACACAGCGCGCTGTACCAAACTAAGGGAAGTTTACAGCAGAATGCCTGGAGGGTATTGGGCTCCTGGTAACATTTTTACTTGATTTTATCAGAACTCCTGCCGTGCAACGGCAGCAGGCAAAGTAGAGCGTTAGCTTTGGGGTTGCAACTGCAGTCCTCGGCTGCAGGCGCCAAGGCCAGCGTCTGGCTGGTGACAAGGCGCAATACAGCCGGCCCTGGCCCTCCTGCCTCAGAGGCAGGCGCTCTGCGGCTCTGCCATGCTGTGGAAGCGCCCCCACACGGGAAGGAGGACAGGAGTGCTACTGAGGTAGACTTTGAAAAATGGTTCTAGTCCTACTGCCCTAAAAGTAGGCGAGCTAATTAAAGAAGAAAATCTTCCAAAACCATCAGAGAACTACTTTGGCTATCTACTTCCTTCATGCTTGACAAAAACCCAGCAGTGAAAAATCCACCTACTTGCCTGACTGAAAATAACATTGCCCTTCTAGCCGTGGTCACAGCTTATCCCAAAGCTCTTCTTATTTCACCAGGCTCCCTTTGCTTCTTCCTTTCCTAGGAAGGAGCTGGTGCAACGCTACCCCTCCAAGGAACGACACCAACTCGCGGTCACTACTGTTGAATCTGTGGCCTGTAGGTTAGAAAAACTTGCAACCCTGCCATTGAATTCCTGCTGTGGAAAATGTGAATTTTTATTGCCTTATAAAACAATAGTTCCTTTGAAGATTACAGCCTCTTTCACAATGGAAAACACAGACAATGGGATTTGCTATTTAATTTTTTTTAATTGAGTACTGTAAAAATAACTCAAAAGATAAATAAATGTTACTGTGATGATCTATGTCCAGACATGAAGAATTTTCTCTCTCTACATTGTTTTATTCACAATGGCCTTCAAATCACAGGAGACGGTGATCCCAGTTCATTTCCTCTCTTTTCAGCCCATGTTGCTGGATTTCTGAATCAGCGTTCGCCCTGTCCACCCCCCAAACCATCCTCTCCTCGTGCATAAATCAAGTCCAGTCATTGTTCAGATAGAGCGGATTTTTCTCTTCTCTGTGAAGAGAACGCGTTGTTTTGCTATAGGGAAAAAAAGAATCCGTTAAGTAAAGCCTGAAGTGTTAAAATTCAATTCAACGAGCCTACGTCCCTTTCTCCTGGCTGCCTTCGCTGCTTAAATGAGCATGGAGCAAGTGACTGGCACGGCACTGCTGTTAACCAACTCTTGAAGGAGTTTAGTAGTGCTTTCACTTTACCACATGTAATTTTTAGTTCCCAAGAGGTCCATTTTACCTCTGTGAAAATAAGTATCAGGATTTGAGTGGCTGAAAACATTCAACAGCTGCTCTGTGTGACTGTTCTGAGTCACAGCTGCTCGATGTAGGGACAAAAATAGGTTCTTGCTGCTTTCTACTACTCTTCAGCTTCAGAGCCCAAACAACTACAGATGACGAGCTGGATCCAGTCGGTCTCACAGACTGACTGAAAAGTTAACTCAGAGTCCTGCGTGCCTCTCAGCGAGGCACAGACGGCCCCTGCCTCCAAGGCCTGGTGCAGACGTTGGCAAAGTCAGCTCAGCTACAGGTTAAGCACAGTCAATGCATTACCAATAAAAAAAATAATTAAAATATAACCCAAAGCCAAGCTTTACAGTGCCATTTGAAAAGCACCGCTGTTCGGAGTGAACTTCATTACATGAATTCCTTTGAAAGCTACGCAAGAGCAATTCACACAATAACAAAATCCCTTCTTCCACATAAAAGTTTCGCTTTAAGAAATACTGCAACTTAGTAACACATTCTGTTGCTGCAGTTAGGAGGTAGTGAAACTTGGGCACTACTGCCACTACTTCACTAAAAAGCTTCGCTCTGTGGAGGTCCCAGGTTTCTGAGAAGTACAAAACATAAGGTGAAAATGCATGCCAAGTGAAAACGCTTCCTAACATATTCCTGATGTGAGTTGGTAGCTAGACTCAAATTTACTTCTCTTCACACATGCGGCACTTTCTCACATCAATTTCTCACTTGTGTTCTACTACAGGCTACAAAGATCAGAGCTTTTTTTCTTAATTACTTCCAATTTTGTACTTCAGCAACCTACTGCATGTTCTCTATAGGCAGAAGTGCTACTTAGCCCAAGCTCTCCACTCCCGTCGCATTTCCTACGAGCTGCGAAGCTTCTGGAGGCTCACTTTGCACACTGTTTCGATGCAGTAATTTAAACTTTTTCTTACTCAAGAAAATAATCCCAGTGGCCTCCGATTCCCTTTCTGTGTGGAATTCAGGAGGAGAGCCACAACCTCTGTCAGCGTGAGTGCTCTGATGAGAGCATACCGCTTCTCTGGTGGTTTCTCTCACCTGCCATAAACCTCCTGTACTGCCAGATCCTCATATGAAAAGGTTAGTCATCTAACAAGAACATAATGAGAAAAAATAAGCTGGAACCACATAACTACTGGCCATGCATTGTGTTATCTGCTTAAGAGCTGCTTAATACATTTCTTTATTTTATAGATTTAAGTTAGTCTTTTTGGCATTAACTCCCCCATGCTATTCCTAGTTTAAATTCTAAGTTTCCCCAAATTATGCTTTTTAACATTAAATTAAGTTTTTTAATGTTAACTACAGAGTGGTTCCTCCCCCAGAAACTTGAGCTCTTAGTCACCTTTCAAAAAGCTTGGTGAGCAAAAGGCAGCCTGGCAAGTGCTGTAACCCCCCAACAAACCAGATTCTTAAACTGAGAAAATTTGCAAGGACCAGAGGAAAATAAAAGAACCCACAAACTGTCCTCTGGAGAGCAGTACCATTTGTGGAGGAGAAAGAACTCGTGTTTATGTCTTTAAAAGAAGTAGTCTATTTTGTAAGTGATGGTTAAAACGTATTGTCTAGAGCGCCCATAGCAGCTTAACAGAACGTTTCTATTGATGCAGACTTGGTGGCTGCTTGTTGGAGGTAGCACAGTCTAGCAAACCACACAAAGAAACAGAATGAAAGAACTTCTGTGACACTCCGCTTTGCCACTGACATGTGGCACGGCTGTCATCAAAGACTCTGACGTGTCGGGCAAGCATTACTTTGTTTCACTGCCACAATCTGTAAAAGGAGGGTAACTTTTACTTCCCACTGGAATGTCATGAAGAACAGCAACTGTACAGTCATCTGAGTATGAAGCATGTTATGACATATTCCGCTCAGATGGGAAAAGTCCTGCTATATTCAAATCTTTTGCCCCACACAGTCAGAGAAGCTTATCCAAAGCAGGCTGACTTCTTCCCCAGCTCTTACCGATGGGATCGTATCTCAGCAGGACCAGTTTTTCCTGCAGTCGCAGCCTCCTGATATTGAAACAGTAGCCCGTCTCAGCCGCACTTTTCATCCTCACCAGAACGTATCTAGAGTCACAAGGAATGTCTCTGTGTCAGTGAGCAGGCACGCAGCAACCGCCCACCACGTGTCTGCTAGGGCATGGCCAAATGGACAAGCTTTTAGCATAAACTAATTGGCACAATTTCGTAAGATACTTCATTTCAACTTCACAGATGTTCTGGATGGGAGCGTCAATGCTATATGCTGAACTTGTAACCCAGGCAAAGAGCCCACTGTAAACCATAAACTCCAACATCAACTTTAAGTAAATAACTCCTGAAGAGAATACAAGCCCAGAGAGAAGTAGCTCCTCCAGAAAACAGTGAGGAGGGGAGAAAGAAAGACAGGAAAGAAAGAAAGAAAGGGGGGGGGGGGGGGGAAATCAACTACAATTGAGTCACTACAGCTTAAAAGATAATGGCAAGAAAGGAAGGATGATGGTAGTTAAAGATGTTTGGGCTGTAGATAACACCGTATCGCAGACTATCACTTCCACATGCAGAGAGGAACCCGGGCAGATAGGCTGGAACAAGAGGCATGTAAAAGGAGAAGCAGGGCCCCCTTGGCACCGTCCATCCCGCTAGAGATGCAGGGCTTGACATTAACCCAGCGGCAGGGACCTCCTTCCCCCCCGGAGGGCTCTTGGTTTGCGGGCAGCCAGGCAGCCGCTGCGGTGTCCCTGGGAGCAGGGAGAGCCAGGAGACTGAGAAAGCTGCCACCACAGCCCCCACCCTGGAATTATGCCGAGATCTGCGCAACTTCCCAGACACAGGGCATCTTCTGAAGGTTCAAAAGAAAGGTCAAACCCTTTAACCAGTCTGTAAATTACATCTTTCTCCTCCATTGCAATGAAGAGATGGAAACACCTCTGCACGTGGGCATTTAATTAATTTTCCTGGATTTTCCTGCTTCTAGTACAAAATGGTCTGTCAAAATTAACCTTGAAGAGACATCCATTCTTCCTCACTTGTGCAGCTCTGACCAGCGTGCTTCCTTGAGCTCTCCCTTCTCAGCTTTGCAATCTAACTTACTGCTGAGTTCAAAACAAACAGAACACAGATTCCTGCAGACCAGCTGACAAGCATAGCCTAGGGATCATCCCCAATTATTGTCCTCTCCTGCACACTACCGCAGGTGTGATGTGCAGCCCCAGTAACCACCCAGGCTCCTTCCCCTACACCTCGCCCGCTTCCTCAAAGCCTCTCTGCAGTTTCCCCTTTCTGGGGGAATTGCTGGTATCAGTATGACCAGGCCTCGGCATTCTTGTACACCACATATCTGAGGCCAAGCCCTCTCCGAGCGATACACCTTGTTCAGAAGACTTGCTGCCCAATGAAGAAACGTAACTAGGAGTAGAGGCAGAAAAGAACAGTGGAAAGCGACCAGGACACGGAGAAAACCCTTGGGAAGCGCTTTCTTAATTTCAGACCCTGACAATTGTGCAGAAATCCTGTAACAGAAGAATCTCTTCAAACCCAGCAAGTGGTTGGTACTGGCTCTGTCAGGGGCTGATTCTTAAATAATAATCAGCTGCCGAGGTTGTGCAGTACCAGATGTAACACACTTACACAGAATGCAACTTCTGAGAATCAGAAGGCAGGAATGTGTTCGTATAAATGTACCAGTTTAGCCCCTCAGGTTTGTCTAGCTAATTCTCTTAACACATAGCATTTTGGATGCAAGCCATTCTCTCCACGTGATCCTGTCTCCTTGCATCCACACTGTAAGTACTGGTCTGCTGGAAGTATATATTTCTTCCTTTCCAACCCTTAAAACACATCAGCTTTCTTTACAGGTCAAAGGAGCGTGACTAATCTTCTTTCAGAGCCCACTAACATCTCTCCCGAGTTGGACTACAGCACAAATCGAGATGCCCAGAGTGCCGACTGTGCCCCGTCCGCTCCTCACGTATAAAGATACAAACGTGCTAAAACTGGGAAGTGTTCTGCACCCTGCCTGCGAGAAGGGTTCACAACACCTGCCCAAGGCCCTGCCCACAAACAACACAAAGACCCACGCTGTACCTCAGCCTGCCCTCCTCAGCCAAGAAGTATGAAAGGTAAACAAAAGGAAGATTATCTGGATTATTTATAGCCTCTCTTTAATCATAAAGGACAGAGGCGCGCTTCCCCTGCGCAGGGCGCTTTGGTTACTACAGCTCAGCTCAACACGACAGCCCGTAGGACGAAACCTGCTTTCGCTGCATTTTTAGAACCTGGGGGGTTTTTCACACCATCCTGTACTTACCCGTGGAAAGACACGCATGCAGAAGGACAGAGAAGATGCAGCTAGATTCAAAGACTGCAATTCTCTCAGGTGTGTTAAAAAATTCTAGAGAAGCCTAATGTTTTGTAAAGTCACTTGAAGATACAGCGTGGTAGCAGAAATCAAAAACTGGTGAGGAAAACATCACTTACTTAGATTTGCTCTTGGCCACTGGATTTTTGCAGCATGAAGAAGAGAAAGAAAAGAACAGTTACCATTTTATCTTGTTTCCTTTATATGCAACATATAAAGAGTTTTACATCGCCTGCCTTTGCAATAGCCCCAGATAGATTGTGCAAAGAGATTTACTGTCACAAAAAAGGCCACTTGTCCTTCCATCTGTGTGCTCCCAGTTGCCTGCTCTTTCTTCCACCACACCGCTGTGCGAACGCAGCACCCAGCGCAACAGGCGGCACTTGTTGCAGCCTCCAGATGTTTTCAATATAACTCTTCAATGCTGAATGCGACTTCACTAGATGAATGCGCAGTTAGGGCAGGTATGAGCTAACAGTGCTGGTGAAAGGAGCAGTCCCACTCTCCCCTACTTGTTTACGCCCACTCCTGCTCCTTTCCTGCCGTTGTGCTGACACATGGGTTTGCATGGTGAACCAGACCAGGGAGCTGTTCTCAGGTGGGACTAACCTTCTCACAAGGCTGGTTTTATGCCCCCAATCTAACACACCACATGGCATGAAACAGGCAGAATTATTTTCTTCTGCCAGCTCAGTGAATTTAAGGTTATCACAGAATCACAGAACAGCAGGGGTTGGAAGAGACCTCTGGAGATCATCTTGTCCAGCCCCGCTGCGTGAGCAGGCACACCTAGAGCAGGGGGCACAGGACCGCGTCCAGGCGGGGTTTGAATGTCTCCAGGGAAGGAGACTCCACAGCCTCTCTGGGCAGCCTGTGCCACTGCTCTGGCACCCGCACAGGAGAGAAGCTTTTCCTCATATTTAAGTGGAACTTCCTGTGTTCCAGCTTGTGCCCGCTGCCCCTTGTCCTGTCATCTACAGCGTAAATGAAAAAAAGAAAAAAGCCCCACTGAAATTTAGGCAATCGCTCTCTCTTCTGCCCGTGCAGGCCTTGCTCAGGCCATGGCGAGCTCCGGGTCAGCCTCCCCCGGCACAGCTCCCCGGCACGCCCCGGGCGTGCGTCCCGCGCCGCGCCTCCCCGCTCCCTCCGGCCGCTGCCCGCTCTCCCACCCAAGAGCCGGAGGCCCTCGGCCTCGCTCCGGGGGGCCCCCGCGTTCCGCCCCCCGGGCTCCCCGCACCGCCCGCCACCGGGCTGCCTCTCCTCACGGCGGGCGGGCCCGGCCTCGCGCCCCGTAACGGCCGCCCCGCCCCAGCACGAGGC
>VZTV01054879.1:4195-48156 GCA_013400875.1 Anhinga rufa
AACAATAAAGACTTAATTAAAATACTGAGATGGAAAATTCAAACAACTCTTTTTCCATACCTTCACACCTCCACCACCACCAAGTTCATCAAGTTCTCACTAGTGAAGACAGCAGTAATGAATTTTGCAAGTTTTAATGAAGCACGGCCAGAAAGAAACAGAGGAGGCTAGAAGTAGGCAAAGCAGCAAAAAAGGATAGCAAAAAGCTAACCAGAATTATGCCGGAAAGAAGGAAAAGCAATATGGAAAACAAGAAGGAACCAGAAGATGTGAACACTGATGGACGTGTCGGCCAGTGGAGAAGACTGCATTGGCTGGCAGTAGGAAAGTTAATGGGAGGGACGACGACTTATTTGAAGAATAAATACGGTTCTACTTAATGCGCCGCATCAGCCGGCGTTCGCACACCCCATTTTATACAACCCCAAAACACTGTAAAAACTGGTTTTCACTGTAGATGTCCCTCATTTACGTAATCTGGGCCTTTCTAAAACCTCTTGGTAACGTTCTCCTGAAGAAGAACGACGAAATTGCTCAAAGTTACGACAATGAAGATGTCCAAAGCTGCAATCACCCAAGGAGCAGGCGCTGGGAACGCTGACAACCCCTAGCAAACCCCGAACACTCGGCGTTCGCTCTTACTGGAAAGTGTTTCTATCATTGACTGGAAATGCTGACGCCTAATGCCAAAGGGGAAAGGCTTCCGAAGAACTTCAAAAAAAGCTATTGGAAGCTAAATAAAAAAAAAAAAAAACAACCACCCTGGAGCAGAAGATGCTCCAAGAAGAAAGGCTCTGTTTATTTTTAACGGGCAAACAAAGGAGAAAGCTGGCATAGGTTGTATGTACATCAGCGTACAAGTGGAAAAGCAGCTGGAAAGCAAGTTGACCAGTTCTACCTGCACCCAAAAGCACTGCAAGGTTAAGGGGAGCCAACTCTCTTGGTCTCTCCGATTCAGGGAAACGCTTTAAGCAATAACATCTACGGGCACATCTTCATCCTACTTCTTCGCATGCAGCGGCGGATGCTGCCCCAAAACCTACGGGCACGTTTCCGCCCCCCGCCCGCCTGTATCACCCCCCCCGCCGCATCGCAGACGCACGCACACGAGGAACACGATCTGGCACGCTACGTTTCACCGCTTTTCCTCTTCTTTTTTTTTTTTTTTTTACCCCCTCCCCTCTACAATTGCTTCTTAAACCCTTCCCAAAGTTTGCCCGAGGCACGGGAAGGCTCCTTGCCTTCTGCCGCCACTTCTGCTAAAGCACAGGGCTGCACGCTCGCAGCTTGCAGAGCCAGAGGAAATTCATGCAGCCCACCAGGCTTATCTCAGAAAGGTACCAGCCTGCTCCCATCCACCCATACCCATTTTTGAGTGGGGTTTTTTTAGGCTAATTGCTGAGTTTTGCAAGACTCTTGAGAGAGCAAGAGTTACCCAGGTTGCGCTGCGCACACAAAGGGGATGTGTAACAGCAGGAACGGGAACACATCAGGACCCGCATGTTCTTTCCAGTTCTGCAGCTAAGGCACAGGTGAGCTTGGTCCAAGTGAACACAGCGTCAGCTCGAAAATAAAATTAACCTTTTGTGCATCTCAGAGGAAGCTTCTGGAGCTAGCTAGCAAAGCACCACTGAGATGCATGGAAAAAAACCCAACCTGTGCCAGTGATACACCAAACCACGTCCTCACTGAAGGTAGGGAACCAGAGAGCAACCGGGGTGGTGGCGGAGCTCCTTCCGTCGCCTGCGGTCCGCAGGGATGGAGCGCCCGATGTCGCTGCGGCCCTGGGCTGGCAGGTACGTCCTGCCCGCTCGGACCGAGCCAGGATTTGACCGTACCTGCCTTCATTTATTCTCTCGCTTTTTTACATCTGCTCCGTGGAAACACAAAGTTGAAGGACATGGCGGGGCAGGGGGGAGGCAGTATTATTTCCATATGCGTTTGAAAATAAAAAAGGCTTTAAATGAAAATACCATATGAGCAGAGGGCTCACACAGGACCTATAAGCACTCGTGTGTGTGCACCATATAGGAAGAACGCCCCAGCAAGGCTTTCCCCCTTTCAGAGCCTGATTCTGCTGAGACAAGTACTCAAACCCTATATTGTAGCAAGACATTTCTTTGCATGTCATTTGGCAGATGCAATTGCGGGGCCCTGCCAATTCACCCCGAAGCCCTCCGTTTTAATCAGTATCACATAAAGTTTAACACATGCTTTGAAATCTGCACCAGATTCAAAGCTTCGCCTCAAGGGGGTCCTGCTGAATAACACATACCATCCCGGCCGCTGCTCCTCCAGCAATTATCTTTCAACTCTGGCTGAACCATTCGAACTGTCAACGCCAGCACGCTGCCAACCAGAGGAAAGGTTGTGGGGTCAGAGCTGAAAACAAGACTCCTCAAGGCTGGAGCGCCAGGAGAACGGTATGGGGTGTTTGTTTATACTGCTGTCTGCTTATAAGGAGAACTCCCAGGGCGCTTGTTTTATGGCTTAACAGAACTACAAACAGTGTTAAGAAGGGCTGGAAAAAAAAAAAAAAAAAGGTTAGCAGCGAAAAGGAGCATCAGCATCCGCCAGGCCCCCCTGGAAGGCGGAGAGGGCTAAGGTTGTTTGCACCTCGTAACCGGCAGCATCCTTCCAGCCCCGCCAGAGCCAGGAGCTCCTGATCTCAACTCCCGGACGGACGTCACCGGCTGCTTCTGCCCGCCAAGTGACGGATGGCACGCACCCATCCCACCCGGCTGCCACAGGCAAAGCGCTAGGAAGGTAGTCAGGACTGGGAAGTACAAGACTTGTTAGCCTTGATTAGGATTTCGACAGAACTGGAAGGAAGAGACGGACAGACGGACACGGCGGTTTCAGCTCTCCACGGTAGCGGTTTCCATACAGTTCCCATCGGGGTCAATGCAACTAATCTTGCCCTCGAGCGGTGATTGTGGCGAAGACCCCGTAACAACTGGAGCCTACACATGGACAACCTGCTCGTCGCTCCGTTCCTGCAGCCTCTTCCCTACAGCGTCCATCGGCTGGTGAGCAGGTCCCTGCTCGGAAACAGGACCGCAACCGCCCCGTGCCTGACGCCGGCGGTGGCAGCAGCTGGCCTCAAACGCAGGTTCTCGCCCAGCGTTTTCGGAGGGATGGTGCGATGCTCCCGCTTTATTCCCATGCTGCGTAAAACAAAGGGAGACACTTCAGAGGAGCACTGAGGTGCGTTGGGCTTCCTGACCCAAGCAAAGACAGTGGCACCGGAGCAGCTGAACCTTGCAGACAAAGCCGTACATCTCCCTACAGCTCCCTGCAGAGCCTGGCATGTGCAATGGCAGCCCTATAAGGCACAGAGGGAGGCCAGGCGACGCTTTCTCCATATTAAAGTAATTGCTAAGCCAAGGAATTTATTCATTGGTCTTTCAAGCTAAACTGCTGCTGCTGTGGGTTTCCTACTACAAATTCTCACTGATGGCAGAAGCTGCAAGTGAGGGGAAAAAGCTCAAAGCCAGAATCCGCAGCAAGCTCAGACAACCGTCAGATGCAATAGGGAGCGCTGGGAAATTCACTCTGTAAGTTATAAAAACGTACGCCTGTATTTAAAGAAACTGCAGCTGGGGCTCTTAAGGGTGAATTAATTCAGAGCTGCAATCCATATTGTTTCTGGGTTTAGACTAAAAATTAGGGCCGTTAGAAGCCAAAGCGGGCTGCAAAGCAAAGCAGCCACATTTACCCTCTCTGTTCCTATGTTTTCCACCCTAAAATAAGCTCCCAGCCCCAGCCGAGGGTCCCAGCAGCACCAAGCGGACCGCGGGCAGCTGATGCAACAAGGAGCAGCCGCTGGACTGCTTTGGAAAGCAGGTACCACTGAGCATCCGCATCCTTCAGGTACTTCTGCATGCTTTTAGCCCATTTTCTACCTTCCTCTAGGTCTCCTGCACAGCCTGCTAGCCCAGACACGAGCTGAAAGCATAAGGACAGGAGACACATGCAGAGCTGCGCTTCCAGAAAGCGGGGTGCTCAGTTACACCTAACAGCCACCCTCCTCTGATGTTTCAGGCTTCAAAGTCCACAAAAAAGGAACAATTTGGGGTTTATGTTTTCCCCCTCCTCCTTGACCCTTTTGCACGTTACCTTCAACGTACATCCAGCTGCGTGCAAGAGGAAAAAAAAAATTCAACAGCCAGGCAACTCGCCAGGGACCAGGAGAAGGCAAAAAAGCAGGCTGCTGCACCCCGTTTTAGCACCTCATGCTGCAGCTTTCATTATTTAAGGCAAACGGGAGGCCCCATCCCTACCCTTGCCCCAATACGATCATCCCCAGCCTTACACACGCACCCTCTGCACTGTGTGCGGGTGCTCGGCCAAGCGCCTGCTTCAGTACCTGCCATCCGCTTGTCAATCGTAATTTGACGTGGAAAAATAGACATAAAACTAACACCACATGGCAAAGGCTCCCTAAACACTGCCCTCCATACCTTGCGCCAGCTTAATCTCTGCTAAGTGAGATGGCTGATAAGCCACCGTCCCCGAATTATTCAGAGCCCAGAGGACTCCCCCCATCCCAGGTACACAAACCACCCAGGGCTGTTTGAAATCTGTCACGCAATGCCCGGACCGAGTTCACTTCCCATCTGAAGATCACCGCAAGCTTTATTTTACGAGCGCTGGCATGATTTATTTCTATGCTATTTGTACAGCAGGAAGAATCATGAGAAAATAGCTATTTTTCAGCAGAAATTTATCTATATACTGCATCTTCCACTGACGGAAGGTCGCAAACCTCCTCGAACGTACCAACAGCACCGAACCTAGCTCTCCCCCAGCTCTGCACTGCAATGACATCTTTTAGAGTGCCATTGCCCTGTGCACACTGCAGCCAGGGGATGGAAAAAGGACTTTTAATCATTTGCACAGAGGTCTCCCTTCGCACATCGCCTGGGCAGATTTTTTGCTGCAATTCTCACACAACACTACGGCCTTTAAATTGTCGTTTTCCCAGTCTGCGACAATGAAACCACCATTTTCCTTGGAGCACCTTCACAGCATCCAAGCATGCTACAGGTGCTAGTTCCAGCATCCAAGCATGCTACAGGTGCTAGTTCCTCTAATTTGTTTAAAAAAAAGTACTTGGGTTATCTGGGGAATGTATTTTCCTGGTCTAAAATACCTTCAAGTTGACAAGGGGAAAGAAAACCACATTCTCTCCCTCTTCTTTCCAATCTAGAGGACCTAAAGCAGACACATGCTGTTGTGTCTTCAGTTTTCAGCCCCTGCAGTGCAAGGAGACTATTTAACCACTACGTTTTCCACCCTAAAATAAGCCGTCAATGAAAAAAAAATAATTACAAGTGACAGTGAAGCAATCGAGAATCCCTTTGATTTATTTTTCAGGTGCCATTTCTTCCCTGGAGTTCAACACCAGTCTTGTGGGATGCAACCTCTGGGGACCAGGGCAACCACACGTGATACTTCTACCTTCATCCTCTCCCCGTTCTCCAGCCCGCAGTTTGCAAACAGACCAGATTAAAGATCTCCCAGCCCGTGAAAGCAAAATGGAAACGCTCATGGAAAACAGCGTTATGCTTGAGGAAATTGCAGCGAGACATCTATATGCTTTCTTAAGATTAAGGGCAGGACAGTCCTCGCCTCCGCCCATCACGAGGAGGACGACAGCCTCCCCAGCCGCTTCTCACCACTGCACTGCGTTCTCAGCTATCCAAACCCTAGCAGTTACATATTTCAACTTTTCCTGCTGCGGGGGGTATTTCTCTCTTACCCAAGAGAGATTTTGAGTGCTCACAAAAAAATAAAGCCTTTGAAACACCCGAACAGTGCCATTATTGGACTCTCTGGTTGCAGTGATGCACCGTGCTCAGATCGCAGCGGACGGAGACTCCTGAAGTCAAACAAACGCAACGGTGTGTCCGAGGCATCCCCTCCCTGTCCACCCACAGGAACCTGTCCAGCTCTAGGAGGAGATGGGGAAAAAAAACAAAGCTGAGCTGTCCTGGAGCAACTTAAGTGCGTTTTTTACCCACAAATGAAAGCTGTTCTAAATTTGCTATATATGCGAATTAGAAGAATATGTTGAGAGGCTTAAACGACCTGAGCCTGTCAGCAGAACTTGGTGGTTTTATAAGAAGAGAGAGAAGTAAGGGAAGTCTTGGGTTGCTGAAGGATTTCACTTGGTGATTTCTGCGTACACCCGTTTGCAATTTGTACAGGAGTGTCATGCAAAGGGCACGCTGCACAGCACAGCTCTCAAGTCCTCTCCCTGAAAACTAAACCATTGTACCTCTACTGTAAAAAAATACAGCCCTACTAATACTAACCCATTTTCATCTCATTAGCAACCCAGAGACCAGAACTCCCTGGTGCCCTGACATCGTCTCATGTGACCCGTTCCCGTCCCCGTCAGTTGTGAATCGGTCACAGCCCCTCAGCTGAAAAGCGACGGCTGGTATTTCAAAAGCTCCCTAGAAATAACGTGGCAGTGACGTCCCCCTAAAGGGGTGTTTTGTGCAACCGGCAGCTCCCTGCAAGAGACGTTATCCTTCTTGCAAATAACTATGAAACCTTGCTCACCTGGATAAAAAGCCAAAATCCAAACTAAACGGGCAGTGGTTATTTTCAAGAACTGGTGCTGGAATTGAAAGGCCCGCAGCACTCGCAAACATTGAAGATCAGGTCCCAGCAGGACAGGCTGTCACCTTGAACAAGGTGCCGGCACCATTTCTGCAGCGGCATTAATGATTTGCCACATCCAGAATCTGTTTTGCATCTTCAGGTGAGGGTACATGAAGACTCTCACATGTCTGCGTTACACCAGGAGGACCCAGGCTCCCAAAAGCTGCTCGGCTTCTCTTCCACGTATACGCAGCCAGCCGCAGGGCGAGAGCATTCACCAGCTGGAGAAAGTACAGAGAGATCAAACTACCCCATGTGCAGCACAAGAATCCGTTACCAAAACCACTCAAGGAATTTTTAAGAAGAAAAATAAGGAAAAAACCGGTTAATTTAAAAGGTTTATTAGCAGCTATATTACAATAAGCCTGAGACATCCAAATGAAAACTGAAGAATTTATCATCCCGGGCAGCGGCATCCTGACGGGAGCAATTCCCAGCACTTTTCGAGCAAGCCTTATTTCCACCACCTCTCCCGACACGGCCGTCCTGTCCAGACCCCCGTGCTCCTCCACATCCTTTCCCACACGTGGTACGCCAAAGCAGGCACGCAACCCGGTTTATTAGTCTGAGGTCTATCCGCGCTGTCTCACCTCCAAAGCTGGCACGTCCGCGGGAGACCGGTGCACCAGGCAGCGCCTTCCTTTAAACAACTTAACAGTCTCCATAATTAAAACCAGTAGAAGCAAGACCAGTGAAAATTACAGCGCTGAATGCCTCCAGTCCAGGGTGAATAAAAAGTTTAACAGCACCTCTTTTCCCAGCTACAACACAATAAGCGTAACAGCAATTACTAATGGCTCAAAAGAAGGAGGAAGGGGTGCTTATGCCTCAGCTTGGCACCGCGCTGGCCCTAGGCTTTTTAAAGCCCTGTGAATTATACCTTCTATCACGATAGTTGGAAGATAAAGAATTTATTTCGAGAAACATCTCCGGATTTCAGGTGTTTAAGAAGGTCTAAAAGGCAACCACACAAAACGCTGGTCCAGCATATGGTTGCCCTGTAGTTAAACTTTTGATTTTATGATGCAGCCATGTCCACAGAACATGCTGGATACGCTACTGGGGATATCGCGGTCCCTGTGGCCATTAGTCATACATATGCTGAAATAAAAAAGGGCCATGATTTAGCAGTTTCATTTTTGAGGTCATAAAAAGAATTCAGAGGAATACCCATTTATTAATAAAGTTCCTATGGAGTATAAATTTTAAATGCAGGCTTAAAGGCACAGAATTCCTCTTAAATAAACAGAGAAACCTTTCCCAGAAAGCCAGGAAACGTTAGAATAAAAAGTTCTTTTATGATAATAAGCACATTTGCACTCAAATTATGTGATGTGGGAAGACGGAGAGTTAAAGCACAAGGAAGTACAAAGACCTCAAACAACGTGCACTGGGGAACAGAAACATGCTTATGTCTGCACATACCCCTATCACCACCTCCCCAGCGTGGCCCATATGCGCTGCTGGCCTCCAGTCCACCCCTACAGACGTCCTCGGCGATGCCTTCATCTGCTTTTCCAATCAAGCGGCTGCCCCATCTACCCCGAACCCAAGAAGCTAAACCCGAACTTGTCCGGCTGCCACGGCCTCTCCGTTCCCACGCCCGCCGGGAAGCCGAGGGATCACATTTAACCTCAAGCTCCTGGCTTGGCAATTCGCTTCAGGCGCCACTTCAAAAAAAAAAAAAAAAGTGTTTCCAGTTCTCAAAATCATTCACATCATCTTCTTTCTCCGGTTTTCATCCCTGCTGCAAGCAGCAGAGCATCCCACAGCCCTGAGAAACCTCTCCGGGTCCCGCTTCCGTTCCTGCGGGACAGCTCCAGCCTGCACGTGTGAAGCAGGGGGCGAAAGACGGTGACAGACCCACGCGCAAAGCCACCACACTGGCTCTGTTAAACGGCATTGGGAAATCTCACATCTCGCCGGCAAAACCCATCACGATCACCGCGGAGTCACACAATCCCAGTCTGGCAGGGGCTGGCAGGGCCCTCCGGAGCTGCCCCCGTCCAGCCCCTGCGTGAGCAGCACCCCCAGAGCAGGGGCACAGGACCGCGTCCAGGCGGGGTGTGAATGGCTCCAGGGAAGGAGACTCCACAGCCTCTCTGGGCAGCCTGGGCCGCTGCTCTGGCACCCGCACAGCAAAGGGGTTTTGCCTCAGATTCCAGTGGAACTTCCCGTGTTCCAGCTTGTGCCCGGTGCCCCTTGTCCTGTCGTCGGGCACCGCTGAGAAGAGCCCAGTCCCACCCTCCTGACACCCACCCTTCAGACACTGATCAGCCCTGAGGAGATCCCCCTCAGCCTTCTCTTCTCCAGGCTGAACAAGCCCAGGTCTCTCAGCCTTTCCTCCCCAGGGAGATGCTCCATCCCCTGAGCATCCTTGTGGCTCTGCGCTGGCCTTGCTCCAGCAGCTCCCTGTCCTTCTGGCACTGGGGGCCCAGCACTGGACACAGCACCCCAGCTGCGGCCTCCCCAGGGCAGAGCAGAGGGGCAGGATGGCCTCCCTCGCCCTGCTGCCCACACTCCTGTCCATGCAGCCCAGGACACCGCTGCCCTTCTTGGCCCCGAGGGCCCAGCGCTGGCTCAGGGGCACTGGCTGCCCACCAGCACTGCCAGGGCCTTCTCAGCAGAGCCGCTTCCCAGCAGGGCAGCCCCAGCCTGTGCTGGTGCCGGGGGCTGTTCCTCCCCAGGGGCAGCACCTTGCCCTTGCTCCTGGTGAATCCCATGAGGTTCCCCTCGGCCCAGCTCTCCAGCCTGCCCAGGGCTCGCTGGATGGCAGCACAGCCTTCTGGCGTATCAGCCGCTCCTCCCAGCTTGGTGCCATCGGCGAACTTGCTGAGGCTACACTCCATCCCTTCATCCAGGTCACTGATGGATATGTTGAACAGGACTGGACCCAGTACAGACCCTGGGGGACTCCACTGGTCACCGGCCTCCAGCCAGACTCTGCCCCGTTGATGACAACCCTCTGGGTCCTGTTGTTGAGCCAGTTCTCCATCCACCTCACTGCCCACTCATCCCACCCACGCTTCCTTAGCTTGGCTGTGAGGGTGTGATGGGAGACAGTGTCGAATGCCTTGCTGGAGTCTTGTCTCTTACTGCGAGTGAAGAAAAGAGCAGGTGGATCAAGTTGACGAATGCAGACACTTCAGCAGGACTTGTCTCAAAAAGCTTCCAAATTAAACAGCAAGCGTCAAGCGGCTAGTCCAGTCACCATCGAGATGGCGTTGAACACACTGTTACGGAAACAGCTCTCAGGGCCAAGTCTTAAAGAAAAAGTAGCGAGTTATTAAAGATTTGTCTGCAGTTTTAATCCAGCGCTAAAAAAAAAAAAAACTTTTTACCATTTTTCTCACGTAAATTTTCAAAGAGGTTAAACAAAAGGTGCTGAGGATAAGCGACCAACAGGACTCACTACTATTTATCCATCTCTTCCTTGGTAGGGGGAAAGAGGACGGGTGTGAACGCATTATAAGCCTCTGACAATACGCATTTTTACCAAGGCGCTTGAAGGCACCTCGGAGCTCACGCAGTTCTAATCACGACACTTCTCTTTGATAACGAGAGGACATTAGTCATTTCTCCACTGTGCCACAGCCTCCCACTTCGCCCAGCCTGGTTTGTGAGCCTCTTCCCCAAACCTGCAAGCCAAGACTGTCGCTGGCCATCAGACTTCTAATCTAAACAGTCCCAGAAAATGCATTTCCTCTCCTAATACTTTAATATAACAAGTAGACAAGCAGCAGTATCAGAGATTGAGACGGTCTCATTACTGAATTTTACTAGAAAATAAGTTTCTGCTTTACAAACCTGCCCAGGAGGGGAAAAACACCATCCCCTTATCCCCACTCTGTTGTGCAAATAGTCACCGCATACCCAGCCACCAGACTGACCTTTTCAAAAGGCTCTCCTGCCTGCATCCGAGACTATAAAATTTCCTTGCTTTTAATAAACAACATTATTTTTACTTTATGTGCTTGTTAAAGAAAACCTTTGGAATAAGAGACACCGCTTAAACCAGCGGGAAGTTCAGCTCTAAGGGTGCTTTTGGAAGTCCTGGGGCATGTCGATAAAATACGGCCCCTGCGGAGCAAGCGGATGCAGGGATCTTCCAAACACTACACGTAAGCCCAGACTTGGCACCGGCGGATCCAGCCCACGTGGCAGGGGAGACAAAGCCTTACACGCGGCTGTCGTGACCTTTGGAGAGCATCGACGGCTGCCAGAGCGCTGACACCCAGCAGAAGGACGTTCCCTGCACGGCACATCCAGAGAAAGGCAGTAAAATCTAATTTACTCTAAAATACACATACAAAGCAAAAACAATTTCCATATGCGCCACAGAAGATTACATAAAGTTAAAAAATGTCAGGGATGAGGATAATTAAGAACACTACACAAATTGCGTTTTTCAACATTTTTCTGGGCCATCAAAAGGCCACCGGGCAGTATCTGGAGACTGAGAAAATGTCCTTCTCTCCCCTGCCGCGCAGGGAACCAGCCGCTCATGTGGCTTGGGGTGGTGCGCATGTGTTTGCATTTAAAGTGAAGCACAGGGAGGGGACAGGATTTCCCAATAACACTGAAATCGCCGCATGCCACGTCTCTACTTATCACCGTCATTTCAAATAAACTGCCTGACAAAAGACCCCTCGTCTTTTCGCAGCTAGGTTAAAGCCACCTGCAACGGGAGACTCCTGCGGGTGCGGAGCGGGTGCCGGAGCTGGCGCAGCCTCAGAGGGATGCGGTCCTCCCCGGGACGGGGGCTGCTCACCGCAGGAGACCCCCCCACTGCAGGGCACAGGACCAGCCTTACCTTGCATTTCCCGACAGGCATCACCAGTAAAGCAACGCTGCGCTGCCGAGGTGCGCTCGCCGCGGTGGGCGACCTTTGCGGACCGAGCTCTCTGCTGCTTTCCACACCACCCGTTGCCTCCCCTTCGCCCACCTCGATTCTGCAAACTCCCTAACGCATCCCCGCGTTTCTCACGTGCTTCTGGGGCACGCACCATCAGCCTGAAGCTGCTGCCGTCCACGGCCAAGAATCCCGGACCCTCTAACCCTCCATTGCCCACGTAATCCCATCGCTACCACCATCTTTTTCAAGAAGTCCTGAAAGAGGTCAACAGGATGAACTTGACGGAGAGGGGCAGAGGCACGAAGCCAGCGTTGCTGGGCAGGACGATAGCCGCTGTTGCAAAACACCATCGTGGGATCCAAAAACCAAGGGAAGCGCTTGAAACCGCACTTGCGGCGAGCCAAGGAAACAGGCTCCATGTGCCGGCAGGCCGAGCGCACCCGGATTTTTCCATGGCCATCGTGCAGCAAAGCAGGCAGGGCAGCTGGTACATGACCCAGCTTTTTTTTTAAAAAAAAAAAAAGATGCAAGCTTTCAGTTTAATCTTTAAAAAAATTACACAGTAGCTTTTTTAGTACAATACCAATGTATTCAAAATGACTTTAAAGTTAAAAAACAACCGACACTCAGGACTCATCACCGACACGCAGCTACTCCTCTGTACCCCTAGTAAAACCGCGCACTGAGATTTGGTTGCAGCTGTAAGAACAAACCAGCAGCACAGAGCAAGCTGTGCAAAGAAACTTGCATCCCCAAACCAACCAGCGTAAATCCAAGGGTCAGAATTACATTTAAATTCAGACATACCTAAAACATTGAAGCATAGAGCTAGGTGCTCAACAGCCTCAGCACGGCCCTGCAATCATGCAGCACGGCACCCCAGCAGGCACAGGGAATGCCTATTAGCAGCTGTCATCTCCAGGCCAAGTAATTGGGGGGAAAACAAAATAAATCTCCTCCTCCGCTTCTCATCTACAAGGTTTTTTTCTTTCTAAGGCCAGCTACATTTCAATCCTGTGCTACTGAACATTTTTATACCAGGGAAAAGCGTACCAGTACAGTGGCAGCTGCACTACCTACGTGCTTTTTAGGCACCTTTGTCCAAGCTATCCGCAGGCACGAGAGGCCACGTTAAACGGGAGAAGCGTGCGGGACGCTACGCTCCGACCGCTGCAGGGAAGCAGCTCTCAGTCGGCTCCGACCTGCAGGGACAGCGTGTGAAGCGAGGGGAGTCATCCACAGCCTAGATCTGAATCACCGATTTCAGAGATGGAGCTGTCTTTCTACAGAGCTGCCGTTAATCCGCGCTCCAGAGAGCTTCATCTTCTCCAGCTGACAGTCAGAACTGCATTGCTACCAAAATCAGATCAGCGTTTCAGCTGCGCGCATCACTGCCTCATTTTTTAAGTGTATGTATGCGTTCACATCACCAAGTTGATATTATCTGCCACTGCGGGAAAATATACTTACACAAACCTCACGTTATACTGCTCAGAAACGACACGGACACCAGTATCTGTTGGCAAGAAGAGTAAATATCACCCTAAAAAAAAAAATATAGCCAAAACACCAACCCATTCGAACTCGTACTAGATCGCCACCTGTTAAACACCGGCTTTGACAGCACATCCAAGTGATCCTAAAAAAAAATAACGCTGGTTTGCCTCCATCTACGTGAAAGGCACGCTGAACATTTTGGCTGTCCTGACAAACTTGATCCGATAATGGCTTTTGGACGGGTTATTCTTGGCCCCCTGCGTAGCGGCATTCGCTGCGCTTACCCTGGATGCTTTACATGCAGCACCATCCTCGGTGACCTCCTCCACATGCCGTGCATATTTCAGACATTAAGCTAGATAATAAAACCACATACCGGATATCAGCAAGTGTTAATAAGATGTAATTCATTCCTGGCAAGCCCAGAACTCAGACCTTTTAAAAAAAAAAAAAAAACACCCCAACAAAAACAAAATACACACGCAGGTTCACGGGGCCAAAGTCCAAAAGGAGTTCAAATGCGCAGAGCTACTTTCATCTGCTCAAGCACCGTGTAATTAAGAACAATTTTTGGAGCGCAGCAAATTCCCCCAGAACCATAGGTAATAAAATTCAGATTTAAAAGAAAAAAAAAAACACAACCATGAGGAAAGGAGTCAATGAGAGCTCTTCGTTTGTACAGCGAGACTATAAGGTTTCTCCGCACGCTGTGAGATCCCTCCGGTTCCTGCGTCCGGCTGACCCCAGGAACGTCTCACTTGACTTCACCCCACCACGGGCTTCCTCTCCAAGAGAGGGGCCGGCGAGCTCCCCGCATCCTTGACTGCCGGCCAGAAACGCAGCAACGGCTCCGAGCGCTCCAAGACAGATCCTTCTGATTATCACAAAATGAAATTTTCAGCTCTTGTCATCATCGGCCTCAGATTTGTAATGTTACAAAAACATGATTTCCTTTCCCCATTGTATCAAGCCCTCTTCCATTCCCGCTGGTGAAATCAAACAATTTGAAAAGAATTTATATGATGCTAATTTAAACCGAATGTATTTAGCTGCCAATCGCAGTTCCCCGACTCTCCCAGGCCTCCTGCCAGCTCCGCTCTGTTCCAGAGCGGCTATCAATCACGGCCAACAGACCGAGGAAAAAGACCCAGCGATGCAAGAAGCGATACTGGTAATTCTGGCAGTGGGAACCCTTTGCTTTCGGAAAAACGATGTGAAGTGACCCCACGCAACAGGAGGCTCCGAAAGCTTCAGCCCCCCCATCACTTCTTGGTGAAACAGCCCATGATACTTTTTGCAGGAAGAAACCTAACATGTTGCTCAAATTCTAGCATCGCTTCCAACTTGGCTTTTGAAACTGGATGTGGCAAGTTGACCTTCCTCCCCAAGCCACCGTGCAGGAACGATACGCCTTCACTGCTGAAAGCCATCGAGTCCGACCTCGGAGATAACGCTGTTCCCACAAGACGTGAAGGAAAACTCTTCTAGAGTCCGCACCTTGATCTCAGAAACAGCATAAAGCTGGGATGTGGGGGAGACTGAAGATGCATACTTCACCGTGTCATCCCTAGGCAAACTGAAAATAGCTAAACGTTAGCCTCTTGGTGCGTCTTGTTTTGACACTCCCTTTTTTAACAGCCCAATTAGCATCTATGTGGAAGGAAAAAACCAAAATCCTTTCCACTTGAGTATTTTTCTGTTGGATACATTGAAATGCTGAAGCTCTGATGCACCCGTAACAGAGATGCCGGCAGCGTCAACAGGCAAAACGAAAATTTACCACAACCGAGACCTCAAGTTCAAAAAAGGTCCAAAACAGCTGGAACTGAGCAGAAGGTGGTGAACGATGAAGAACTTCTGCAAGCGTGGAAGGTAGAAAAATACTGAAAGGAGAAGGAGCAGAGTGCTTGGCTCAGGTCAAAGCAGGGACTGTAACGCTGGTTGAGAGGTTATGCGGAGCTGAAGAATAAATAATGAACTTAAGAGAAGCTCAAAATATTAGCAGTTGGAATAAACACCGAGGGACAAAAGGTGAAGAGCAGAGAAAGAGTCTAAGGAACCAAGAGGAAAAAGAAGTGAGACTTCTTACGGGAAGAAAGAAAACTCTGGAGGTTTCATTCAGATGCACGGCTGCTTGCTGGCTCACAGCAGGGGCTCGGATAGTCCAGTACGGCAAAAGCAAGCACCAAACTCCACCAAAGGAGGATGGGAACAGGGTGAGTAAATAACAGTTCTTCCCCCCAGGTCTTCTCCCAGTTTCTCACTGTTGTCAGATCAGGCACTTCTTGAGCCCAAAACAGCAACCCACGGGGAACCCGGTAAAAGCACTTGGCCAGTTTGCCCTTGAAGGTGTAGAGAGTTGCGCACGAGGAGCTCCACAGGTCTATCACCCACAGAATGAAGAACCAACTTCCCCGCCACCCTTATTTCAAGCGTGGCCCCTGCTGGTTTCACCCCCTGGACCCCAGTTCTCGTACCGGGGTAGGGCAGGAGCAGCCAGTCCCCACCGACCGCCCAGAGCCTCTCCTGACTATGCAGGTGGCAAATACTGAAAGGAGGAGGAAGGGTCAGAATTGGGGAGCAAAACACCAGGAGAGCGCCCTTAGCAGAAAAACAGATGTCAGTATGGGCTACTGCAACTTTTTTAGCTTCGCTGTAAAAAGATTTCTTCAGAGCAAGAGATGGAGAGCCCCAGGCAGGGTGTGAGCTCCCCTCAGGAGCAGAAGGGACGGGAGGGAGGGCTGTGAAGAACGGGGAGAAGCGCACCGTGGATTTGAAAGGGACGGAAAGCACAAAGCTACAAAAATACCTCTAGTCAAAAGACAGCAAAGGGAGCTATCTGAAATTATGGGGAATTTCTCAAAACTGGTCTGCCTAAGCAGCCACGGAGACGTGGCTGGACGAGCCCATCTCTCCCCACCCATCAAAGCAATCGGCCGCGGTGCCAGGAGGTTTAAATACCCCTCCCAGCATCACGACAACAAAACTGGAAGCTATAAGAAGAGGACGCAACATCTGCACCCTTTTATGTCTCTATAATTGGTAAATATCCTTAATAGGATATCAAGAAGTTATTTATTTAAATTAGCATCTTCGCTGCATTAACGGGGCACCAAAAAGACAAAGGAAGCTCCTATTCCTTTCCAGCCACGGGAACAAAGGAAGAGTCTTTTAAAGAGTTTGGCTGCCGTAATAAACAAAAATAGAGTATTTTTTGTAAACAATTACTGTTCTAGAAACTGCCGTATCAGGTAAATTCAGCACGCCACCACCCGTAGCCTTCCCAGACATCACCACTGCACGCGCCTGGCTCCACGGCAGGATGTCCAGGTCACAGCGTGTTTTCTGCAGATTCAGAAAGACTAGGCTGATTCAATGCAACGACTAACAGAAATGTTTGCTGAACTCTCAGATGCAGCGTGGCATCTCTCCATAGCTCTATCACACAATATAAGGCTTGATTTATGTTCCCTAAATACAAGAAAGGGGTTGAGAAGACAGTAAGGCAGCGGATACACTGTAAATTAAATCAATTAATAGAAATCCTCAACCTAGACCATTTTACAGAAAGGATGGTGTTTATGAGACAGAAAATCAAACTTGCCTGTACCTCTACCCATAAACATAACGGCACAATTTTATCATCTTGTGAAAAATTATAGCAAGAGTCCTCCCCATAAACCAACAAGTCCAACCCATCAATCACTATCAGAGGAAGCAGTTTACTGCCCACAAGAGGTAACATTTCATTACTAGTGGATTTGAATTTCATCAAAGTAGCAAAGTTCTTTTTAAGAGCCGCTGTGAGCAATGCTCCCCGGCTGTGATAAGAAAAACTATATTGAAATTCAAAACTGGAATATTAAAGAAGAGTAGGAAGAGGCAATTCCGTTCTAATAAGGGTGCCAGAGCAGCGGCCCAGGCTGCCCAGAGAGGCTGTGGAGTCTCCTTCCCTGGAGCCATTCCCACCCCGCCTGGACGCGGTGCTGTGCCCCTGCTCTGGGGGTGCTGCTCACGCAGGGGCTGCATGGGGGGAGCTCCGGAGGGCCCTGCCAGCCCCCGCCACTCTGGGATCCTGTGATTCTAATACACGCATGGGATGTTCAATTAATCAGGTTCATCTTTTACAGACATCAACTGCTAGGCAAACGCAAGCGAGCCGCAATGAAAGTTTACCACTATTTGAAAAATCAGTTTAAGATGAAAAAAAAAAAGTTAAGTTGCAGTCAGTGCATGAACTTCTATTGCTTTACCCTGAACCTGGGAAATCAATGCTGGTGTCTCCAGGTCCGCCAGCTGCCACCAGGCATGGCAGCCCCTGTCCTGCTAAGAGGAAAGTATGAGTTACACATGCCAACGGCACCTCCCGGGCTCCGGGCTAGCAAGAGCCTACGGCAAAGTACAAGCAGGAGAAGACGACAACAAAAACGGTCCATCACTTTTCAACGGTGTGAAAATCGGAAGATAACCTCTAATAGCAACCACAGAATGAAGAATTGTCGCTTCACCTAGTGACAAAATTACTTCCATATTTAAAACTGAGTTTCCTGCCTTGGGATTGGAAAAGCAGAACTTTGTTCAACGTGACTGTGAACCACCCTCCTCTTCCAAAAAAGCCTCCACCACGTGTGCCCGCAGAGCAAGTCCTACCTGTTTCATTGCCGTCTCTCCAATCTTGTCAGAGTGCTTACGGATACTTTCCAGGAAATCCTTGAGGTCTGACATGGAAACTTCTTTGATCTCTTCACGCAGCTTTGGAATATTATCCACCATGATCTTGCAGAAGCGGTAGTGGCTCACTTGGGGCAGGTACGTGTGCTCAAGGTGCTCCAGGGTCTTGAGAGCAGGGTAGTGTCTGGGAAAAGCAAGCAAGGCACATGTGGAAAGAAGAACGGCTATTTCCATCCCTCTTCCCCTCTGAAACGTGCGTTAACTGTAAAAAATTTAACATATCAAAGAACCTCAGCTCTGTTCAAAGGAATATAGACCAGGTCACCATAAAAGTATCATTTTCCTTTTGAAACAGAGCAGCAGAGAAACACAACAGTGACTAGCAGCTCCTTACTCAGAGCTCTGATGTGCAGACAAGGACAAGCTGGGTCCCAAGTGACCAGCACCAGCTGAGCCCGGTAGCAGCTCTCACCCACGACAAAGCCATTTGGGACACTGTATCACGGAGCAAAGGAAAAGCTGGCAACCCCACATAGTGTTATTAGGCTATGCAAGAAAAATCATAGAATCATAGAAACATTAAGGTTGGAAAAGACCTCTAGGATCAGCAAGTCCAACCACCAACCCAACACCCCCAGGTCTCCTAAACCCTGTCCCCAAGGGCCGCGTCTGCACGGTGTTTGAGCACCCCAGGGACGGTGACTCCCCCACCGCTCTGGGCAGCCTGTGCCAGGGCCTGACCGCTCTGGCAGGGAAGGCATCTCTCCTCACACCCAATCTAACCCTCCCCTGGCGCAGCTCGAGGCCGTTTCCTCTCGTCCCATCGCTTGTTACTGGGGAGAAGAGACCGACCCCCCTCCCCACAGCCTCCTCTCAGGCAGCTGCAGAGAGCGATGAGGGCTCCCCTCAGCCTCCTCTTCTCCAGGCTGAGCCCCCCCAGCTCCCTCAGCCGCCCCCCAGCACACTTGTGCTCCAAAAGCTCAGCTCCACATGCATGGAGGAGCACAGAGCCACGATGGCTCATGGGGGAACCCCAGAAAGACCCTGCACTGGTCAACCCAGGCAATCCATCAGCCCCGTGGACGGAGGTGACACCCATCAAGGTGAGCAGGTCTCTGGAGCACCTCATACACTGAGGGGGCTCGGTTGGGTATGGGGCACGTTATGGGATGCAGCATCTCTAAGTCTTTTCCTGGGTGAAGGGCTCTCTGTTCCAGGTGAACGCGTGTGTGCATCACCTTCATCCTGACCAGCCAGCCAGACGGACAGGACGATGCGGTTGGTGTTTGTGAGCGCAGAGTGTTTCTGCCTGTTGATCTGTGCGGCCGGGCTCCGCGTGTATACAAGCGCGTGTGTTGTATACGTGCCTGCTGGGAGCACGCGCTCAGCTTCACTCCTGCTTCGACCCGGGGCATGAGGCTACAGCAGGCTTGTCCCCGTCACGCTGCCCGATTTGGCGACCCCCAACAGTGAGGTGCCATAGACAGAAGCATGGAGATGGGAATATACCATAATATACCCTAGACTGATAAACTAGTGTCTAATACACGATAATATCCAGTGTCTGCTGCTAGCACGGATACTTGTTATTCTGTTGTAAAGATCCTGGACACAAGAGCTCTGACCTCCTTCCCTCTGCATACCAGGAGTCAGATCCCACCTTTCCCCTAGCTGGTCAAATGCTGCCAAGCACCATTAAAAACACTTTCCACTCAAAGTACTTTTTACTTAGATAGAGGTGAAAATCTGGATAAAACCCACCCAGATTAGAGGTCCAACAGATAACATTTTCTACAAAGCCCCTGCCTCTCCAGCAGCTACTGTCGTACCACCGGGGTACGTGACCTTTGCAGTGTTGAAAATAATTTATTTCCCCACTCTATAAGAAATACACCTTATAAATTCAGGAATGCAAGAATCCCAATGTTTCCTCCCCTACGCACAATGCACGCCTTTATATTTTGGCCAT
Organism: Anhinga rufa; assembly: GCA_013400875.1. Classification (NCBI taxonomy): domain Eukaryota; kingdom Metazoa; phylum Chordata; class Aves; order Suliformes; family Anhingidae; genus Anhinga; species Anhinga rufa. Next base: position 23,863 of record VZTV01054879.1, read on the forward strand.
GCCAAATGGCCTTAGGGAAGGTACCGTAAATTTTATCCTACCTTTCTGTATAAAAGCAACCTTCATAGCTTGACAGAAGATGCTAAATGGGAAACTATTCTAAGCAAATCATTTTTCTCCAACGCCCTCCCTCTTTTCCCTTCGGGAAGTGGGAGTCCATAGGATTTGCTTGCTCACTGGAATTCGGGGCCCTCCTGAATGGCAATGTAAAACGTGAGACCGCCCTCCTCCTGGTCTGACCACAGATCTGGTCAAAGGTGAAAAAAAAGTTATCAGGGAATCACCTAGGAAGCATTAGCAGGGTCTGTAACAACATATTTCAGACTAACACCAGGTCACAGTCACCTCTTGGGTGAATTAAGGCAACTTTAGCTGACTATAGCCATGGTTAATCCTGGCCACAAGCACCTGCCACTTACACCTTGAATTTTGGGGGGAGAAAAAGTGTTTAGTCATAAGAAACTTATTAGCACCACTGAAAAAAAACCTGACACTCATATACCCATGCAAAATAATTCTTGCCTGAACTCCAGGCAGGTCCACAGGGGAGTTACTTTAACCAGAAGCGGCCTGTCCTGTTCCCAACACCAGAAGTCAAACGGATTAACCACGTAACTTGGCTGGTGTTTACACTAGGGTAAGGTATGAAAAACTATTTGCAATAAAATGCAAACCTCTCTGGAGAGAAACTTAGGACTGCACAGAAAGCCAGGAATTAAACCAGAGGAATAAACACACATTGTGGGGCTTGTTGTATTTTAGGGCATTGTTTGTTGAACTAGAAGCAGCGAAAAGGTGGCTGGGGGGGACAGCACACGGTCACTGGTGGGGTCCCCGGCTGCCTGCCGAAAAGGGAGTCCGAAACACGCTGGGGCAGAGGAAAAATCAGCACTGTCCTGGTGTGAGGCGCGCGGAGGCCGGCGATTCCTGTGGCTCAAGTACTGCCGCCTCAGCCCAGATTACATCCCTCGGCTGATGCCTGTTATAAGCCACCCCAAGAGGCCAGTTCTTGCCCAGCTCCGTACCCCGGGACCACTGCTCCAGCGAAACCGGGGTGCCTGCTGAGTGGGGGAAGCAGCATTTTGATAAAACAGAGACAGAGCTGGCTTTGGGTTTGTTTTTTTTTTTCTCCTGGAAACACTCAGGCCCTGCTCAGGTGGGTACAGCTCTACAGAGGCTTCTCGGCTACAAGCAGGAGGAAGCACTCTCATTTCATGGATACAACAAGTGACCCAGGGGTAAAAAGGCTGGATCCCTCTGGAGCCCCGCAGAACCAGGAGGGATCTCCGAAGGCAAGGGAGCGTTCCTCATCACTTTCCAACAAGCAGCCACATGTGTCCCAGCTGTTGGAGAAAAGCTCTGTCCCTTCCTTAAATTCTGGACAACAGCAGATGAAGCGCTTCCCTCCATCGCCCCTCTCCGCTGGCTGCACAGTCAATCCTCCGGGTTTGGACCACAGGCTCCCCAGCTCCAGTTAACGGCCGCAGATTCTGCATTTGGCAAACGCCTGCGTTCGGTTTATAAACATCATGCAGCAAACAGCACGTAAGTCATTTTGTCTACCTTGGGAGATCCGAGTTTATTCGCCCAAAATGCAAAACCTATTACTCCCCTGAGACTGTGTACCCAAAACCCGAGACTCATGCTCGTAACTAGCCCCCTTGCTGACTATCATGAAATGATATATAAGCGAGACCGGGTGCAGACACAAAGATATTTAATGCGTTGTGCTGCGTTTGGTGAATGAAGCCATCAAATCCAGACAAAGAAAGAAGAAGAGGGGGCAGGGGGGAAGCCAAGGGTTCAGATTTTCCTTAAATGTGGCTTTCAACTTTTATTTGTTCAAAATGAACCAATCCAAAGGGGGGGGGAATGCAATTCTTAGAGTCAGACCCTGGAAACACTATCCAGAGCGAGGGAATCGAACAGCATGTGGATTCCCTTCAAAAGTTCACAGGGCTGTGATCAGCTCCAGCTCCCCACCCCACATCTGTCAACGGATAAGCCCCTCGCTGTTCCTGTAAACAGACTAAAAACAGTTGGACAAACTATACGCTGCCCTATTCTATACTGAGCCATCCTGAGAAGAAGAGCGAGCTTTGTGAACTGCTAAATAAGCTCCCCATAGCTCCTCCGGCCAGCCCAACTTTCAGGGGTAATGCACATCTGTTCACCCAAGGCTCCTGGGTCCAAGGACCACAGAGATCACAAGAGGCAGGAGGGGAAGTGTAAAAATACGCCCATCCAATTAGTTATCGCCTTGTTCGAAACATCTGGTTTCTTCTGTATTGTTTCTACAATGGATGGCAGGCACAAACCAGGCATCGGATCCGACTGCTCTCCCTGCGCGCCATTCAGCTGGAGCCTGCCGTGTTTTCAGCTGACCCCCTTCCAGCGGCTGCTCTTTGCCCAATTTGCCACCCCCAGGGCCACAGCGCGCCTCCAAAGTCCCATGCTGCTTAAACAAACCGTCCCCCAGGATCCCAGCCATGCAAATATCCCGGACCGGGGTTTAATCCTTCAGCATCGCAACAGATGCAGAGTGGGAAAAATCCTAGATTTACAGCTCGTGATTTCTGAGCCACAAAGTCCTCAGAGTTCAGCTCGCTCTTCTGAACAGTTATTTCTACCACAAAATAAGCTGTATGCCTTCTCACTAACTTCTACCATCCTGCACAACGTTTCTCAGGTGTGTGGCTTCCACTCAGGTTCATCGGATTCTCTCGCATTCCATCAGGTTTTGAATTATGACATTCATGGAATTAAATTTAGTTAATAATGCATAAGTACCGAGTCACGCATTGACTGCGTACATCACAACAGCGAGCTTCCATGAAAAAAAGCCACAAGTGAACATACACCTTAATTAAAAAGCCTAACACAAAACGAAATTAGAGCCCGCGGCAATCCCAGTTCTAGGCTGTACCGCAGGGGGCTGAGCAGGACCGTGAAGACGCCAGCCAGAAATCAGATAAGGTAACTTGGAAAGGCAGATTTTGAAGTTTTGAGAACCTCTTTAATTTATCCGGCACCAAACGGGTGCTTTTCAACTCTTCCGATATGAACAGCAGTCTATACAAAATTTACCTTTTAGATTTCATTTGCTCTCGCAGTTTGCTGTACATCTCCAGGACTGGAAAGAGAAGGAAAACACACAAGCATTGAGACACAAGCACAAAACAGAGAGACGTGAATTAAAATAAACAGCTGTACAAATAAAGAGCAGTTTCAGATTCCTCACCGGGAAGACACAGTGTTAGTTTATCAACCGTCGCCGAAATATTCCTCTGCTGTAATCGGCATTGCTTCAGCTCTTCCATAGCTATTATCAACTTTGGAAAGGAAAAAAAAAAAGTTTCACTAAGAGCAGTAAATAGACAGAGCAGAGAGGATACAAACTGCTTTGCACTTGTCACGACCATCCGAACGGTAGGTTGACAGTGAAGCCTACTCTGATAACCAAAGAGCTCACCGAGCACTGCAAGAGCGTTGCTGAAATAGGGAGGACAGGCAGCTTTGGGTTGTTCAATCAAGCAGCAGAAGCATTCCCTAGCCTAATTTCAAATAAGCAAGCAGAAAAAAAAACAAAGCCATCAAAATGCCAGCCTTGTAGCACGTCCTGTGAATTCCAAAAATTATTTCCCCTTCCCATTTTATTCATCTCTTCCCTACTCCCTCTCCAAGCTTCTCTTTTTTTAGTTCTTCTCAAAGACAGGATGTGGCCGCTCGCTCCCAGGGGGATTCTTACCATCACAAACAAGGATTTTTAAATGTTCAGTCTCCAACAGAAAAACCTGTGTGCCTGGACAAGGGCAAAGCAAGGATCGGCTATCGCACACAGAAGAAAACTCTTTAGTTTCTTTTTTTCAAAGGGGCAGGTCATGGATTTGTCCTCTAGAGTACCAACTTATCTCCATAGTACCAGCCTGAGATTGCAAAGTCCTTTTGAAATCCCAGGCTCTTCTACTCTTGGAGGTGAATCCTCCATTCAAGGTAACACAGAGGAATGTTTATTTAAGTCGGGAGAGAAGCTGCCTCACCTCCTCCCCAAAGGGCATTTTTATCTTTAATCTTTATTAGAATAATTGGTCTGATGCAGTCCAACATGGGGATTTTCTTGTTTGTTTTTCGAATGCAATGCAGCTGACTGAAATAGTAATGCCTGCCTGTACGCTGAGCAAAATGAAGTCTGGGTGTCTGGGGGGGCAGTTAAGAAAGAAAATAGAAAAGCTGCAAAGAGTAGGTGTATATGGAATATGGGTAGAGCAATGCAATTCATCAGGAGGAAAGAAAAAGAGGGGAGAAGGACCATCTCTGGGAGTTCTCACACATCTCCATCTTAGGCACTTGAAAAACCTCAAGCCTTCGTGAATACCCAGCTCTGAAACCCCCCCAGTCTGTTCATGTTCCCTTATGATGAAGGGGAGAAGAATGAGTGTGGTTAGAGGCACGTCGCATCCAAGACATGCTCAATCACTGCCTTCTCTCCGTGCCTTGATGCCTCTGCCCATGCAACTCAAACACCTCCCTGACTTTAATTGCTGCTGTACTGCCCTGGGAAGCAGGAGCCAGACTCTCCAGCTCATATCCATAGAATCACAGAATGATTTGGGTGGGAAGGGACCTTCAAAGATCATGTAGTCCAACCCCCTGCAGTGAGCAGGGACATCTTCAACTAGACCAGGTTGCTCAGAGCCCCGTCCAGCCTGACCGGGGATGTTCCCAGGGATGGGGCATCGACCACCTCTCTGGGCAGCCTGGGCCAGGGTCTCACCACCCTCAGTGGAAAACATTTCTTCCTTCCATTTAGTCTGAATCGACCTTCTTTTATTTTAAAGCCACTACCCCTTGGCCTATCGCTGCAGGCCCTACTAAAAAGTCTGTCCCCATCTTTCTTATAAGCCCCCTGTAAGCACTGGGAGGCCGCAATAAGGTCTCCCCGCAGCCTTCTCCTCTCCAGGCTGAACACCCCCAGCTCTCCCAGCCTGTCTCCATAGCAGAGGTGCTCCAGCCCCTGATCACCTCCGTGGCCTCCTCTGGCCCCGCTCCAGCAGGTCCATGTCCTGTCTGTGCTGGGGGCTCCAGAGCTGGACGCGGCGCTGCAGGGGGGTCTCACCCGAGCGGAGCAGAGGGGCAGAATCCCCTCCCTCGCCCTGCTGCCCACGCTGCTGGGGATGCAGTATTGTTATGAATGATCCCGCTTGCACCACTCAGGGCTGCAGGAGCAAGCCCACAGCTTGATTACTGTCGCTTCGAGTCTCTCCTGCTTCCCATGCTTTGCCTTCCACTAGCTTTCAATCCACAAGCAGTAAAAAAGAAAAATCGCTTCCCAACAGTCTCACACAACTCAGCTTTCACGCAGAAAAGCAAAATCCAGGAAAGAGAATCGATGCACGCTTTAACACCAGCGCTGCGTATGTTATCAGTTATTGCAGAGCAGTTACTGATGCTCGGTATAATTTGCCACTAGTGAGCACAGCCAAGTAATGGAAAAGCAAAAAGAAGACAGAATGAATAAATTTATCACTTACTTCTTTTCCTTCATTCTGCAGCTTTCGGTTGGTGTCCGTCACTTGATTCTGTGGGGATATTGGGGAAACAAGACAAAGCTCATCTACATGTACATCAGGACAGTGTTTTTCACAACAAAAAAAACCCCAAAGAAATTGTACATAAACGGCATCACTTTTTTGCACAACCTTCTCCTGCATGGCATAAAACTCTTTTACTAGCTGATTTAATAGTCATCACCCTTCTGGCACACGGGATACCAACAGCCACACAGTAAATACCAAGGATTTTCTTCCCTGCTACTAGAGAAAAGTAAAAGGCAACAGGAGTTAATACTGCTGCATGGCAGCCTCAAAATGCTGCTGTCCTAATGGATCAAATTTTGTAGCAGATGCTCACATGGGTTCTCATCTTAAAAGCTCTTTTACCTGAGCATTAGAGGAACTAAATTTCCCCTCCCCGACACCAAATAGATTACAATTAACTCCTTAATATCACAGCAAGAAAAGAACTCTTCAACATGGGCTTTACCTATAAAGTTCAAATATTTTCTTTTAGATTTTCAGATGCATCTCCCTCTGGATCACTGCTCCTGACTGGTATAAAAAGGTATTTTTATATACCTGGTATATGCTTGCTATAAAAAAGGTAAGTATTTTCTTTACTAAACCATCTTTCTGCATGGCCCTATCAAGCTAGGGCTCACAGGTCAAAAAATTCCCACTTTGCAAACTTGTAGGCTCCCTGAACAAGCAAGATCACAGCAGCTCTAGGCATCAGTTTGACCCAGTAGAGACACACATGAGAACAAAGCTAATTTTTAGAGTCATCAGGATAGAAAATAAGCAGCTTACACATTATTTAGACAACAAGTAGAAAGATGACTTTGGGAATTCTCCTGAATACTCAATTCAAGTTCAGACAGGAGAAGGTTTGTAAACAGAGATACCATCTTCTACAGACCAGCTGGGATAGCTGAAAAAAATTAAACAAACTTTCAAGTAAACATGCCCAGCTTCAGGTCGTTGGCAAACGCGGCCAATTAGAAAGGTAAATACCAGCAGAGAAGGACTGCTCAGAGTTCAGGTGTCTCACGTCAGTGTGAGACTACCACACCATAAAACTGCTTTTCTTCCATAGAATACCCTTTTCACAGCTACTGAAGTTGTAAATATTCATTTCCAGGCTCGCCTGTGTGAGATGTCTCGGGCGTTTCTAGTTTTACTCAGGCTTACTGTACAGTGGAAGCTGCTGCTGGATTTCAGCCGGCATCGTCAAATTTTATGAACTAGTTCCTGTGTGTTTTCAGTTCTATTCATTTATAGGCAAAATCAGTAATCAGGAGCTCGGACAACAGCACGATGCAACACAGAGCTCTCAAAGTATGTTCAGGAGCACAAGATCACACAAACCAACTTAAGATCTCTGTTCCCTGATGTTTTCCAACGATCGCAGAAACAAGCTGATTTTTTAATCAATTTATCCCTAGTGAAGGAACGTCATTTGACGCTCTCCAGTTACCCAACAGACCACGGATGGTGCATGGAGCAGCAGCAAGAGCAGAGCAAAGCAGGACAAGCGTCGAGGTGATTCAGAAGCTAACAGCCACCTCTTTCCTTTCCGAGCACACCACGAGGCAACCAGTTCAGAGAGGAGGCGAGTTTTGTATTCATATATACAAAATGGATTCAGGATCCCATTTGTTTCCTGCTGACTACTAAAAGATACTAGGCAACAACGATTTCCCAGACCGGTCCAAATTTCAGCAGGAGGTCTCGCATGGAGAGTTTGGTGTTGCTTCGCCAAGCAGAGCCATCCAGCCTGCGAAGGCTTCCTTTTGTTTTGTCGCTGGCCATGCTGGTTTTAAAGCTTACCATGATGTAAGAAGAGGAGCCATCCCATGATCTTCCCGCACACAATTTCTCTACAGCATCTGCATCATATTGCTTCCCCTTCTGCAGTAGCTTCAGCTCTCCTGGCCGCTTGCCCTGTGCAAAAACTGCTCATTTCCTTTATGATGTATGGAGATTTTACGAGCAGGAGCACAGCATCTCTTCCAAAGATTATTTTATTTCCTTATATCCTGAAAATCCCACCAGGAAAAAGGAATCCATGTAGGGTAATTTAAAACTGCTCCTAAAATAATGCCAAGGCTGTACTAGTCTTCTATGAAAATTACCTATCAATCCCAGCTAAAGCAAGAAGTAAGAGTATATCCTGCCCTTGCACACTAAGAGCTTTCAGGGGGCGGGGGGTCGTGTTTTGTTTTGTTCTTAAGCTCTACATCCATACACTGAAAAAAAAAAAGATTATTATTTATATAGACTCTCTGTAGACACGCTGAAGCTTTTCAGACAAGGAGGTTTTATAATCTAAGACAGACGCACAGCAAGGGGGGACAGACAACAGGTGGGCACATGTGAAGAATGAGACGAAGGGATCACACAAGAGGCTTACGGGATGCTCAAGTCGTTAGTTCATCCATCTATATACGGAACATGTGGTACGGAGCAGAGCTTTTGGTTTGGGGTTCTTAAACATGACTCTGCTATCATTTAGAGAGTGTCAGAGTGACGAGGGAGGGGAGCAAAGGGCGCTGGAGAGGAATCCCGAGAATGGACCCGAAGGGCACCACTGTGACCCCGCACAGCTGTGCTGACTCCATCCCTCTGTCCAACACCCACCTACCGCTGATTTCCACCCTTCTAAGAAAGGGAGGGTGACTATGGAGCGATCCTTCAAGTCAGCACCTTATGAACTTCCCAATCTGGAGGATGCACCCAAGCACTGGGTTCGGTATCCACCATTGCAGCCGTTCTCCCTCCATTTAACTAACCCTCGCGGGAATCCACTGTACGGCCGTTGCACTTTTAAGTCATCGCCACATCCTGGGGCGACAAGATCCCCCGCTTGGTTTCGCACGGGTGAAGGTGAGCTCCCCTTCGCTCTAAGCCGGTTGCCTCAGTTTAATTAGATCTGCCTTAATCTGAATGCACTAAGCAATAAAAAATTGCTCCCTATTCATTTTCTCTCCCCCCTCCACTCATAACTTCATAGATCTTACAACTGCACACAGTAGTGCTGAGCATGGGGGAAGAGAAGATGAGAATCACAGATGTCTTTTCAGATAAAAGCCTTTTTATAAATTGCCATTCAATAGCAGCAGGTGTGAAGTGCTGAACTTGGGCGGAGAGAAACAGGACAACAGATGACTCGACAGTAGCTCTTCAAAAACGGACCCGGTGATCACAGTACATCAAGCCGAAGGACAGCCAGCGCTATGCTGTCACTAAGACAGCAAGCATCGCATGAGTACGCATGAACAAAATCCTACAACACACCTGAAATAACCCTTCTTACACCCTTTCACTGGTGACTGATTGCTGCCCCAGCTTAGAAGCTGTTTATCACCAAAAAAAAAACCCTCAAACCCCATCAATTGGAAGGACTTCAGAATAGGAGAGTAAAAACGGTGAGATGCCTAGAACGCATGACCCTTTAGGATGGATTTGGGCTACCTGCCTTACACAGGACAAGACCAGAGAACCTCCAACCTGTAGAAGACTGCTGCAAAACCAAGAAGGAATAGCCTCTCTTTTGTGCCTAACAGGTCAAAAAGCAGTAGACATAAAAAAGACTTTTCAACCGTGTAACCCAAGTTTTCTAGAGAAGGAAGGACAGCAGTACCTGGGGGAGGGCTAGCGTTAGAAAAGGTTAGATAAAAATCCAGCAGGAATGACACAGTTAAAAAAGTGTTATGGTTTAAATACCATTCAAATTAAGGAGATGCCTTTTTGAAAATGTAACCCACGTATTTTCAATTAACTTACTTTTTTTATCCATATATCAATTATTAATCGGCAACCCAGCACCTCCTGAAAACACCACAAGGTTGCCTAAGTGCAGAAATCCGTTGCAGAGGAGCTCCTCTGCTGATCAGGAAGACAAAAGTTCCCAATTCGGTGCTAGCCCTCTGCAGGGCACAAAAGCAGGACATGAAGTTTAGCGATGCAGTCCATGTTATAAGTTGACTTGGGGCCACCTGAAATGCAGCGTTACACTACAGAGGGAAGAGCGCAGCTGCGTTACACATGAACGGGGGAAGAGAATACATCCAGCTCATATTTAGCACGCGCACTCTTAAAACAATGAACACTGATATTTCTGCAGGCGTGATGTTATACAAAATACCCCAAAGCTAAAAGCACACCAGTCAAGATACAGACTGGAGATGCAATACGGAGGGCATTTATTTTATTGCTGGTTGCACGTATGTTCAAAGACCAGCGCTATTGAGAAAAAGACCAAGATCAAATAGAGACTGAATAGCTGGAACGAAACACACTCTCACCACTGGACCCATGGATGATTCCCTGGGGAAACCCTTACAAAGAGGGCTCAGTGTTTCTCAAATAAGTTTCTGTGTATATTTTTCCCATGTGCCGTTTTATAGATCACATAGTAATGGAAATCAAGAGAGATCCTGAGGGTACAGAGATGGACTTCACAGTGCGCCACCAACAAAGTAGCTGTTTGTAGAATGGGAAACAGCAACAAGCATTTGCAAACAATGTGGAATTCTTGGCTAGAAACAATAGCTTTTAAAAAAAAAAATAGACTTCTTTCATGGTATTTCCAATGGCCTCATCCTGCAATCAACTGCTGGATGAATCTTTGCCACGGAAAATAATACGGGGGCTTCTGGTGCCAGGACACCCCCCCATGAAGGTGTTCCTGCAATCATGCGTCCGTTTGTGGGATGGAGATCTAGGCATGTAAAGCTAGAAGCCTGCTAGGAAATGCCAGAGGTTGCTTTAAATGAGTAAATAAATGTATGAAAAGCAGCAGTCAGCACACTGAAGTTAGAATTCTTCCTTCTTTTCCATAAAACTTGCTTTTCTGAGATTTTTTTTCCCCCCCTTATTTATAACTTCATCTTTTCTAATGCCCGGGGAACGGTCTCCCACGCTCCTACGCTCCCAGAAAGGTCCTTCTCAACAGGTCAGGCTCCGCTCAGCCAGAAAGACTCGCTGTGCTGGTCTCTGGAGACAGCCCACGCCTTTTTGGGTGCCACACAACGCAGCCCCGTTCGCTAAGTGACTCTTCAGGGAGGTTGCTTTCGGTTTTCAAACCAAGGTCACACCTCGCTGCCGCAGCAAGGGGCGGCACAGCAGTCTCCCCTGCCTCTGCTCTAATTTGTGTAGGAAAACACGGAAGGTTCTCTGACTTCTGACACCGATTAAGTCATTGCTGTGCTTTTTTATATGCCCCAAATTGTGGAATACTTGTATTTTGAGGCACAGCGGCCAAGCTTCAACTGCAAGCCCACCTGGCCCCTACACGTAGGAACACCTCCAACCTCTAGGTCCTTTTCCTCCCCAGGCACCTGCCTGGTTTCCTTCCCACCACTTATCCACATTCTGATCCTACAAATGGCTTTTCCCCACATACTACTGAACACAGTTTTTCAATAAATAGGTAAATCCCACCTTTCTCTCATCCACAATATTTGGAAAGCTGTAACCATTTTTACTTTCTCCATTCTCAGCTCTCACCATTTTACATTCTAGTTAACCAAACCTGGGAACGCTGCGGAAAAAGAATCAAGCTGTGCGTCTGTTTACACAGCCTTTCAGTGTTCAGTGAAACCAGTAGTTACTTTTCACTACTGTTCCTGCTTACACCTGACAACGCTCTGATGTTCACTTGCTTTTTAAATATTAACATTTCACTTGCCAACACCGGCAGACACCTCGTGACTGCAGAGTCAGATCTGCATCAGACCTCTCGGCTGATTTGCCTCAGCCACAACGCTACCTGTAATGAGAATTCAATGTCAGGTGGAGCACTCGAGGAGATGCTGCTACAGCAGACGTACTTCCGACTGTAGAGCTTGTTTTTGCTTAAGAAACTGGTATAAGGTTTACCTGGAAAAGCACGTTTCCTAATGCAGAACGGGCTTAGCTTTAAGCCTTCTTGTACAAAAATGTACCGCACTGCCCCAGTTTGCCCAAATAATTGTCAAACTTCAAACGACTAACCTATTGCTACAGGAAAAATGAAGCCTTTTTTATTTATTTTTTTTTTAGATAGGTGCTCTAGAAAAACAGCGAAAAGGAAACATTCGCCTGGTTTCACAGAATCCCAGAGCGGCTGAGGTTGGGAGGTCCACCCGGAGGTCATCTGGTCCAAGCCCCTGCTCAAACAGGGCCACCTAGAGCTGGGTGCCCAGGACCATGGCTAGACAGCTTTCTCTTACCTTCAGTTTTTGAGCTTCTCCTCTAACTTTCAGCAGCTCCGTGATGGAGTCCACAAAGCCCTGGTAATGGAAGTTGCACATTTTCTCAATCTCACGATCATGGTTTCTGATCCGCGCTTCCAGCTTCTCCATGAAACGACCATGTTCTTCTCCATCATAGACAGACCTAAAAAGAAGATGTCAATATTGGTGAGGATTCCAATATCTGTTACTGTCATTACTTACAAGAAATATCCAAAATATAAGCCTTAAAAAAAAAAAAAACAACTTCTGTGATAAAGGGATAATTATGCTTTTAATTTGCATATGCCAGGCACCAAACTCAGGTTTGAAAAATCTTTCTATTCCAGCCTTTTTCTTTTTTGACGTGTCAAACGCCAGCTTGATGTTCCCTCAGAGACCACAACACGGATGAGCCAGCACTGAATCATCTGAAGCAAAGTCTTCATGCTCTAGCTTTGGGCTCAGCCACCTCCGATCACTATCTGCTCTCGTATGCTGTAATGCTGAGCACTCCTCTTGGACAATTTACTGGGTGCTCTTCATGGTTCTGGGGTAAAAATCTACAATGGAAAAGTATCACCTATAGAGCTGCCAAAACCCTTCCCCTTCTCATCCCTAGTTTTGCCAGCACAGTTAGCAGTGTTGCTGAAAGGCCAGCACAGCCGAAAACTACCCAAACGGATGGGGATACCCCAAGCCAAGATACGGTGCGTGCAAGCTGCAGGTAGCAGGTAATCTTTCCTACAGCCAAACAAAAGCGCTAGTGTTAAATTTAAGGGTGGAAGTTTAAAAAAAGAAAATCTATCCTTCATATTTTCTTAAATTCCGTGCAGCTGGGAAGAGAAGCTTGAATTGCTAGGTTAATAGACTTTTTGTTCCGTCCACTACCAACGCACACTGTCTGGTAATGATGATTATTGCCAACCGCTTTGTAAAGCGGCCTAGAAGGCGACTCTCTCGTCCGCAGAAAGAGCCGCTGTGCAGAAGCCATAGATCATGGCGGCAAATTAAGCGGAAGTTATTCTAGAAAACAGAGGGATTGTGTCACACCCTGAAACGGTATGGGATTTTACGGGGGTTGTTTGCTTGGGTTTTTTTATGGTAAATATAGATATTTTCTATGGAGTGTGGAAATCCCACCCTTAGACTTGCCTTTGTGATGTTTTAGTATTTTGAGGAGCAATGTTAACTCTTAAACCTGAATTCTCTCTCGATCCGAAAAAATTAAGAACGCAGCGAGCTTTACGGAGCCCGAACTTGTACTGTGTCAGAAAGTAAGGCTAAATTAATTATACACTGGAGTCCATACAGCAATTAGAGATAAAATATGGGGAATGACAGAGCTGTAACAAGCCATAAGTATAAAAAAATTAATTTAAAAAAATTACTAATTGCAGCAATGACAAGCAACACTTCAGAAAGAACCAGAACTAGATGACTCCAACTAGGCATGTTGAATCTTTGTGCCTGCAGAAAGCAATGTGATCCTTCGGTGTGATCTGTGCTCGCTTTGGAGAATCCCACCTTTGCGATCCACAAAGGTCTCAAAGTAATAAAAAAAAAATACTAAGATAGGACTAAAAGCTGGAGGAAATCTACTTAATTATCATTCTTTAAAACCTGCCCTAGCAACTTAAATTATACAGTTTCAGTAAACCATTCTCAATAGCAAAAAGAAAGTGCCAAATCTTTATACACCTATTTAAAACTCAATGTAAAAACACAGTCACCAAGAGCAGAAGTCTTCAAAGGTGACCATATTGCCGCCTTTATTCCAAGGTAGAAGCTGTTTGGCGCTAAAGAGAGATATAACTTCCTAAAAGTAGACGAATGCCACCACTAGCGCGATGCTCGGGGTTTTTCCTTACAGCTTAGCCGAGTTTTGCTGGTAGAAGATGAAAGTTGGAGACAGAGTGCCATCTAGTGCTGCACGGCCTCTTTGCAGGGTCTCTCATGAAACCCAACTCAACCTCTGCCCCAACGAACTCTTCGCTCAAAGATAACTCACACACAATAAGCAAATACAGATAGACAGGTTGTGTTTGCATTCAAGTGTAAATTTAAAAAAAAAATCCAACGGTTATTACGGGTGCCAAATAAACGTGTTTGCATTCAAGGAAAAATACCGTCGGCATTTACAGAGGCATCTGTCAATAGAAAAAACACCTCAAAATTACTTACAAACTCTAAGCAAAGTTTCCTTTGCAGATGGCCAACCTAAGACACAAAAGTCTGATGACTAAAACTCTTTTATTTTTTTTTTTTTTAGCCAACTCTAGTGTGGAAAAAAAAATAAAGTTGGTGACAGGCAGCAACAAAGCCCCAGCACCTTTGGGGTCAGCTCTAAGCTTATACTTTAACTCTGTATCTTCCCTTTTGAGCTCCCCTACTCATCCACAACCCTCCCTCCGATGCAGAAGCGGCATCCTTCACTTCCATCCTCCCTCTAAAAGGCAGACAAAGGGGCAACAGCCAAGCAAGTCCCAGACCAAACGGCAAGGCGCTCCGAAGTTGCAAGATGTCAGCTCCAAAGCTATGGGATGTCCGGTTCTTGCTCCGTACTGAAATCATCCCACAAGCAGACTACGGTGACTGTGCAGTGAGTTTTCACTTAAAATAAAGAACAGAGGGACTCTGATTGCAAGAACAAATCTCTCCCCTCAGCACACCCCTCAAGTCCCAAACTCTACCATCATCATCTTTGGTTCCCTGGCTCAGGTAGAGATCCACCTTCCTCAGCTGTTCCTGCCGCTGCCCAAGCTACAGCATCACTCTTGGAAAACCCTCCTTGTGATCCCATATCCTTGGCATCCGCGCACTGTTATCTACCTAGCAATTACCAGTTTTCTCAAGACCGACGCTGGTTCTCACCTGATCCACTCAACTGAGCATCTTCATTACGTATTTCTTCCCTTTCAAGATTACCACATCTGGGGCATTATACTCCCCACCAGCCCTTCAGGACACCCATCGCCTTGTTCTGGATCTACAGGTCTCTCCAGCTGCTCCCCTCTGCCTCATTTCTTCTGTACGTACACTCTGCTCCTAGTAGCGTCTTTCCTAGTTCAAACACTAATTATAGCCTGACCTGGATCTTCGGTTAACTGTCCTGGAGTGACTAGTAATTCAGAAGACATTAGAAGGTGATGCACAAAAAAAGCTTCTAGGAAGAAAAAAAAAAAAAAATCTGACATAATATTTATGCCCACTAATAGTCACAACAGCACACAATGCAAAAATAAAGTAAGGAAAACAGAAATAAAAATTAGAATTGGTTTGGGCTGTTCATTCTTTAGGTTGTAAATAACAAAGCACTGTGACAATGCTATAGAAAATGATCCTTGAGGCTGCTTTTTTTTTTTTTTAGCTTCAGTAATAAGCCTTCCCCACAAAAAGCCTTTGGGTTAAAAAAGTCTGAGAAAGAGAGGTCTGTCCTGCACGCACTTATCTTATAACTCCGGAGCAGGCTGTAATTCTCCAATTGAAGACTATGCTCAGTGACAGATCTGTCTGGTTTAAGTTTTTTTAAGTACAGTCACTAAACAAAACCACTTAAGATGACTTTAAAAAGTTCTTGGACTGTATTCTTAAGTTTCACAATTTCTGCATTCATTAAAAAAAAAAAAATCCTCTTTTTTTTTTCTCAAAAGGTCAACTGGAAAAGTCTTTCCAGGAAAGCCGTAACAGGCAAATGCATCAGGAGTTCCCATCTGCAGCCTTGGGCTATTGCAGAGTTTCTCCCCCAAAACAGGGACAACCAAACCTGCCCCACACCAAGGGGCCAAACAACAAGCAACAGGGGTGCCGCAGGCGCGGGCTCGTGGCACGGCCTGATGCTCAGGTGCCTTTGCCTTTTCCTTTTCCAGCAGCAGAAAGCAAGCAGGAGCTCACACAGAAACACGACGCGTTGATGTTGAGCCTTTCACATCTTCATACTCCCCCTGCATTGCAGAGCCTCACTCGCCTCTGCCAGTACTCAGCCCCCACGTTGCACTGGATACTCTACTGCATTCTCAATCACTTCATCATCCCCAAGAGCAAAAACTGGGGGAAGAGCAGAGATTTGGGGAATACAGCCCAAGAGAAGACTGGAAGAGACAAGCTCAGCTATAAATCTCCTCAAAACGCAGGCAGAGGCAGGACATCGTGGGCCCTGCCGCCGAGCACCAACAGAACCTACGTTCTTCTCTCCAGCCGTGCTTCAGACACGTCATCTGGCTGTTCTCAGGCTGGCAGGTCCTATGCCAGACACCATCTACACCCTGAAAGAATGCCAGAGGAGCTTAACGTTATTGCACATGTATAAATTAATGCTAGAAAATATTTAGGAACTAGCTTCGCAGGTCCTCCCTACGTCTCACGCTCAACTGGTTAACAAGAGGGCTTCAGGCAGTCTCGGAGAAGGCCAAGCCGTGAGGCTGACCCTGCAACTTCGTTCCCAATGAGAGCTGCCTGCAGGATGGGGACCCACAAGTAATCTAAATAAATTCAGCTGAAAGTACAGAGGAGGGAAATCTCTGGGGGCAAAATGAAAGAGATCTGGAACAATGCAAGGAGGACATTCTGGGGACAGCGGCACAGAAGTGACTTGCTTTTGTTTTCAATTAATAAGTGGAACAAATTCCTGAGTCTGTTGTGGACTTGAATTTTATTCCCCCCCCCCCCAAACTTTAAACTTCTGTAGTGGTTTTAATCCCTCAGAAACATTTTCTTCTCATTAAGCTACATAAAAGCATTAGCAGTTTGTTTAATCTTATTCTAACTTTTGTAATAAACAAATTAACTACTGAGCAATGCAAAAAATAAAAAAAAATCCAAGAGTGGTGCAACAGCTCCATGGAAAAAAGGTCAAAGAAAGTTTGCAAGGCTAATACTTGTTTAATATCTTAACTGTCCGAGCTCACAGCTTCAAGCCTTGTGCTTCACAGAGGTTATACGTGTACTGACAGAGCGTTAGCAAGTTGTACTCCAAAGGCACCCCACTTACTTGGTGTATTACACCTGAAGTTATCAGTGGAAGAGCAAGGGTAGAATTTGCTTCTTGCTTTCGTTCTGCTAATTAAACCGAATTTAGGCCAACTCTGTTTTGCCGTATCACCCACATTTATGTCACGAATACAGAGAAAGAAGCACCTTTTTTTCCTTTCTGGGGAAGTACAAAATGTTTAATCAGAAATATTTTTCTTTATTACAGTCCAGAAAGCATTCCCACGTGTACTTTTCCTACTTAGACCCACCTATCTTGCACACACCACCATCGTATTTTCAGTCTACAACAGAAATCATTCCAATCACTGTAAAATTCAGCAAAATATCAGCATTACTCCATTATCACAAGATCCTGGAGTAGACAACAGAGCAGTTTCTGAAGAGCACCACTATATTATTTGGCAGGATAACCCTGGTTTAAGAGCTGGAAACACTTTGATTTCAGCAAAGTCCTGACATGGCCTCGGTGTGTATGCTCGCAAGCACTCCAGGAGGAACGCTGCACAGAGAATTACCATAAACCACATGCGTACAGTACTCAAAAACCATCCTAAAAACGATGTTACTTGTCAATGACTGGCCGCAACCAGAGGAGCTTTTCATCGGGGTTTCTACATTCATTTGTTCTGGGCCTGGTTTTCCTCAGCGGTTTTATTAGCAAGTTGGAAAATATAATGCAAGCTGTACTTTTGAAATATGTTGGTAACACCAAAGTAAGGGGCGTCGCAAGCCTTCTGGGAAGCGGCAGCCAAAGGCCTCGAGAAACTAGAAAGCGTTTCCAGAAGTCAAGAGGTCAGTAAAGGCAAGCGCATGTTAGCGGCCCAAGGAAAGGTCAAAATCAGCAGGAGAAGTACAACGGGATCGGAGGGGAGGCACCGCAAACTGCACACCAGCCACCTGCCGTGGCAGCTTATCGATTGGCCCACGGAGAACCGAAGGAGTTGGGGTTAGATTTGAAGAGAAAAGGCTGGTGAGGACACAGGGAGCTCAGAGCCATGGAAAAAGACCTCCGCTGCGGTAAGGAGGGAGGAAGATGAGGAGCTCTGCAGACCTGTTAGGGGAAGGACGAGAATAGATCAATTTGCAAAGAATTAGGTTAGATTTTGCGATAAAATGCACCTGAAAATAGTCAAAGCCCTGGAACAAAGCACACTGGGACACTGGAAACCCCATTCATCAGAGTTTAAAAACAAGTTGAATGAATGTTTGTTCAGGGATGAGAGAGGATTCGATGCTGCCTTGGGGGGTAAAGAGGCTGCAGGACCTCAGGCTCTCAGGCAACACCGCCAGCCTGGGGTGATAGAGCAGTTCAGCAACAGTTAAAATACATTCTGGCATTATTTTTTTCATTATTTCTTTTTTAAAGCATGGTCAAACCATTAAAAACCTCACAGAGCATTAGCTCGTCACAGAATCACAGACTCACAGAACGGCGGGGGCTGGCAGGGCCCTCCGGAGCTGCCCCCGTCCAGCCCCTGCGTGAGCAGCACCCCCAGAGCAGGGGCACAGGACCGCGTCCAGGCGGGGGGGGAATGGCTCCAGGGAAGGAGACTCCACAGCCTCTCTGGGCAGCCTGGGCCGCTGCTCGGGCACCCGCACAGCAAAGGGGTTTTGCCTCAGATTTCAGTGGAACTTCCCGTGTTCCAGCTTGTGCCCGGTGCCCCTTGTCCTGTCGTCGGGCACCGCTGAGAAGAGCCCAGTCCCACCCTCCTGACACCCGCCCTTCAGACACTGATCAGCACTGAGGAGATCCCCCTCAGCCTTCTCTTCTCCAGGCTGAACAAGCCCAGGTCTCTCAGCCTTTCCTCACCAGGGAGATGCTCCATCCCCTGAGCATCCTNCCAGGGGCAGCACCTTGCCCTTGCTCCTGGTGAATCCCATGAGGTCCCCTCGGCCCAGCTCTCCAGCCTGCCCAGGGCTCGCTGGATGGCAGCACACCCTTCTGGCGTATCAGCCGCTCCTCCCAGCTTGGGGCCATCGGCAAACTTGCTGAGGCTACACTCCATCCCTTCATCCAGGTCACTGATGGATATGTTGAACAGGACTGGACCCAGTACAGACCCTGGGGGACTCCACTGGTCACCAGCCTCCAGCCAGACTCTGCCCCCTTGATGACAACCCTCTGGGCTCTGTTGTTGAGCCAGTTCTCCATCCACCTCACTGCCCACTCATCCCACCCACGCTTCCTTAGCTTGGCTGTGAGGGTGTGATGGGAGACAGTGTCGAATGCCTTGCTGAAGTCAAGGTAAACAACACCCACCGCTCTCCCTTCATCGACCCAGCCAGTCACCCCATCACAGAAGGCTGTCAGCTTGGTCAAGCATGATCTCCCCTTGGTGCACCCATGTTGACTGCTTCTGATAACCTTCTTCTCCTCTACATGCCTGGAGATGACCTCCAGGATGAGCCACTCCACCACCTTTCCAGGAGCTCTTATCCCTGAACTGCCAGAGACTGGAGCTGAGCAGAACACAGGCAGGAGCATCAGTCCAACCTCACACCTCCCACATCTATCACAAGAGTAGTTTCAGACTCACCAGAGAAATACACCATAAGCTCCAAATGACTAACAGAATAAGGCCAAGTAGAACAAGAAAAAGCCAAATTAAAACACAATTTATGATGCAGATGCAGAGGCACCTGCCACAGCAGCACCCTGGAAGCCACCACTGCAAGTGACAGGGTGAGTATAATATGAAAACAGAAGAAAAAAATTGTGTGAAGCAAAGCAGGGATATTAATATGCAAAAAACTCTTGTCCTTTGGAAAGTATCTCTTATATTATGGCCTTTATCAGCACCACACCACACGAGCTCTAGTCACACCTGAGCCCAGACATTGTATTTGCAGAACAAAAGACTCTACCAGTCCCAACATCAGTGTAATGATGAAAAACTTAAAAGACCAGCATAGCAGGACAAGGCAAGAGGCACAAACCACCCTACAAAGCCACTGCCGGACTGAAAAGTCTACCTGAACCACCAAATTCCAGAAAGCATCAACTTCTGTGTTTCAGTACGTGTGAAACACAGGAGAGAGAAGAGAGGGGAAGAAGCGGTTCCTAATCTAGATACAAGACATCAATATTTTTGGTGCAAATTATCCCCTTCTTAAAAAGCTTTTAATACCCTCTCACCCTTCAATGTAAAAGCTATGACATCAAGTAAAAAACCACGCACGGTGCCCCATCTTTTTCAGAGGGAACACAAAAGATTGCAGTTTGGCCACGTCTCGCTCCCCACTCCCAAAGCACCGTGCGATGAAGACCATCTCCATCACAAGGGTGGCAGTTTCGGAGATAAGCACTTTCTGCTGGACACCACTCTTTTGCTGTGCTATTTACCCGATCCACAGCACAAGAAAGGGGAGAAAACAAACACTTGACAATGGAAAAAGGCGGCACCCTCCCAAAGCACCCACAAATCAGATTACTGATAACAGAATATAATCTTTATAAACTTTACAAAACTAATATTTTAGCCGTTACATCTATAAAAGCAGATTAGATTACCACAGAAAAATTTTAATGTCTATACTTGCTGTGTTATTGTCCAATAAAAAGGTTTTTTCCTACTAACAAAGTTCATTTTGTTGGTTTATGCATTGTTTAAACAAGTTGATTTTTTTTTTCGGTGCATTCTTGGCTTTAAGTCTTGGACCCTCCTTTCTGCTGTGAAGCAATGTTGTCACAGCATCCAACAGAGGCACAACAAATCCTCAAGACATGCATGATACTAAAAGCGCTGCATTATAAAACCACACAAAGCGCATTAAAATTGACAGCAGCAGGATTGATAACTTCCATGCTCGAAGCGTGCGTACCAGCGCCTTTGCAAGAGGACTAGGGCAGCAGCGCTAGCCAGCACGACACACGGGCTTGCGCGTTGCTCACGCGTGGTCTTTGAGACCAAAGCGGCGGCTTCGCCGCCTCCATCACCTCCACGGTCGGTATGGCGTGCGACAAAACAGCGCTGGGCACGGACATCCCTGCCTGGGAGCGTGCGGTGCTCAGCAGCGCTGGCTTCCAGCTCCTTTCCTCTTGCAGAAGAGCATGGTTCATTATCAAGGTCAATTCAAGGTCTCACTCGCAGGCAAAAGTTGAACGAGATGGCACAATTGAGCTCTTTGCTGCCAATTCATTGTGTCGAGAAGTTCCTGACTTTCAGCAGCAGACAGATTTGTGCTCTGCACACAGCTCTGCCAGCAGAAGCAGCTCTGCCAGCTCCTGCTCCAGTCCAACAAACAACTTCTGCCTTCCTGCTCCAGCCCTTATACCCTCTCCCGCATCACCAGGGCCCCAAAAACAGAGTAAAGCTACTTCTAAACGCTTTCGTAACCTTGATCAATTTAATCAAAGGAGATTAGGAGTAATCACACAAGTGGCTCCAGAAAGAACCTTTATGCAACAGGGACTTCTGGCAGAGAGAAGCACCTCGCTGACCCAATTTCTCCCATCAGCACAGCCCGAGCTAGAGAAAGCTTGCTCTCATTTACAGTCTAATAATTGCTTTCTAAAATTCACATGCAAGTCTCCGATTAGAAAACATGTAGGCTTCAACTGCCTAAATAGAGATGCCTGGCACCCTTTGGGACATCTGCCTAGGGCACGTCAACCCAACATAAGACCTACTAAGGACCGGTGTCTTTTTAGAGAGGTAGCTGGAGGCCAGCCGAGATGCATCCCGGCATCGCAAGCGGCACCAGGTACCTCTGTTTCTGCGGCTGAGTCTCTCCCTGCGTGTGTTAGCTCAGTTTAAGAATGAGAAGTCCTTTTGCTTGGTTTGAGAAGACGCGGGTCACGAACCCAGTTACACGTGCCAAAAAGCAGAGAGATTCTGTAGGAGACACACTCAGAAATCAATTTGCCTTGATGAACGTACATGAAAAGGCTTCCCCAAAAGATAAATCTGGGAATGGAAGAATGCATTTACTGCATGTTACCTTACTCTTGTAGTTCTCCGTTGTTTCATTTGTCCACCACATTCCCAGGACCCATGTAGTCAAAATAAGACTGGAGTGATTGCACAAGAGTCTCAAAGTGGCAATGAATTTTCATTTAAGCTTCAAAAAAGCTTTGTCAGAAATTTATTTTACAGATTGTGTTTCAGCTGAGGAGGGAAGTGAAGTGACTTTAAGGCAAAACAACAGGTCAGGACCAGCTCTAAGAGCAGAACCCAGATGCAGAAGCTCGGAGCATATCTGTCAGGACTTGGGAGCTCAATACATGGCATGCATTTGCTATAAAAACCAGAAATAGCTGAGCCAGCCCTGCTGAGCTGGACCCACTCAACAGGAGCTGCATTTTGGACCCCAACAAAAGACCTCCATAAGAGAGAGTCACTAACCCTGCCTTGAGCCTCTGTCGTCCCAACCGATCCAGGATTGAGGTTTGGGACTCTGAACACTGGGTTTTGGATGAGTAAACCCCTCCTTGCCAACAAATCTCAACCTCATCCCCAAACTGCTGCTCACTCCTGAATTGCAATGCCATAATTAAAAGCCCATCCTCTTTCTAACTATAGATGCCTACTCTGGCAAACTCATCTGGAGGACACGAGACATAGCAACAGCAGCATCCGCAGGGAGGAAAGCTGGCTTAAAAGGCAACAGCGTTTGGGGTGTATGACTACCAGAGGAGGCCCAGACTCACATTCCCATGCAAATATTTGTGTCTATTCAAGAGAGGAAAAATAGTAATGGGCTTAAATTGCCCAGAATTAGGTTAAACACTAGACAAAGTTTTCTAACTTTAAGAGTGGCAGAAATCCAAAAGGGATCATCAAGGCATGTTACGGAATCTCTTCAAATTGATCATGTCTAAGAATAATTTAGAAAAACATCAAGTAAGAGCAGATTAGATGCATTTGCTGCTGCAGAGACCAAATACCTCCTCAAATAGGGAGAGGACTGAGCAGGTGGCTTCTTGAGATGCCCCGAAGCCCTGTTTTCTATAGGTCCAACCCACAGAATAGCTGAAGCTCTTTGGAAACCACCTCATCGTGACCAATGTGGTACTAAACCCTAAGCTGAAAGAAGCGGTGTCTCTGACCCCGGGTACTAAATCCTTCCAGGTTTTTACAAGGATTTCAAAGAACCCAACTCAACTTCCACTGATGGCAACAGACAAATTCCCATTTGCTTCGGTTGTACAAGATCAGGTCTTTAGTTATAAAACACTCTAAAGCCTTCTTAAGCATGCACTCATGACAACAAAGCACTTTTAGACTATACATTACTGGAAAAATAGAGCCACCATAAAGCCACAGCCATCTCCGGGGTGGAATATAGCTATTCTGTGCCAGACAAGATTCTGACGGAAATGAAGAATAATTGCCCTAATTGAAAATATAATGGAACGACTTGGTTATAATGTCCCTATTAAAGAATGAAATTCAGACGTAAAAGACGTTAAGAGCGAGAGCTTGAACAAATTAGCATTCAGCCTCCAGAAGAGCCAGGAAACGTAAGGAGCAACCCAAAGCCAGGCAAGCCAGAACAGCTACAAGAAACACGAATGCCCCCAACCGCGGCAAGTATGGAGAGAACTGGTCACGAGCAGAGCTTTCAACTTCCCTCCTCTTTTTGCGAGCACAATGGAAACAATTCCCCCAAGAACAAAAGCGATGCGTCAGCAGGCCCTACTCTCTCAAGCTCTTTCAAGTTGGAAGGACAGTTGATTTGCACCATGTGTAGGATAGGAATGCTCGCTAGAACCAAGCGAGATAAATTTCATCCCATCCAAGCTGGTTAACATTAAGACAGAGATGAATCATCTTTACAATGCCTGTAAACAACACTGTTTAAAAAAGGAAGAAATCTAATGATACACCCTAGTCGCACTTACTTTGCAGGAAGTTTCTGAATGTTTATACCATATGTACTATTGTTAGGAAAAGTGGCGAATTAAGGGGGCAGGCACGAACCCACAAGAATCAGAGGATGTGGATGTAAAGCCACCACAAATGTTCTAATCTCCCTTCTGCTCCGCCTGCAGTGGTGTTCCAGCACATCTAATCCTTTATGACAAGCAGAGGCCGGGGGAAGAGGACACTCAGAGTAATGAAGTACAGAGATGTACATCAGATATGCTATGTATAATAAGAGGCAGAAAGCTCAATGGAGTCATCTGCTCTCTGTCTCTGGGTGATTCTCACTCTGACCTTTAGTGAAGCCAAAGGGGGCTTTTTTAAAGGGGGACACCAAAGTATCTGAAACCACAACAACGTGGGTTACCTTTATTTGGTAACTAAATTTAGTGGCCCAGCCAGCAACTAAACACCACGCAGCCGCTCACTTACTCCCCCCCGGTGGGATTGGGGAGAGAAGCAGAAGGGTAAAAGTGAGAAAACTCATGGGATGAGATAAAGACAGTCTAATAGGTAAAGGAAAAGCCGCACACACAAGCAAAGCAAACCAAGGAATCCATTCCCTGCTCCCCACGGGCAGGTGGGTGCTCAGCCATCCCCAGGAGAGCAGGGCTCCATCACGCGTAATGGTGACTGGGGAAGACAAACGCCATCACTCCCAATGTC
>VZTV01054889.1:0-25627 GCA_013400875.1 Anhinga rufa
ATCAACACTAACTGGAAGAGAAAATCAAATCACTTTCAGGCTACTGAAACACACATTTCTACTTTCCAGTAACAAACCATGGCACATATTTTTTTTATATAATCTAGAACCACCTTGGTTTTGAAAAAAATACGAAGCCCGCCAACAATTAAGGGTCTGATAGGTAGAGGTGTCTCTGACTTATACTGGATTTGAGACTTTTCCAAATTTCCACACTTTAAAAACAAAGGAGACAAGGGGTTTATAATACTTAACACTAACAGAAATGTCTTTATGGTTGTTTAAAGCAATTTTGCTTGCTTGCGTTTGTTAATCCTTCCCTAGAGTCTGTAATACACACAATTTCAGCTCTGGGCTAGCGCACAACAGCCACATGGTTAATCTCCCCAGTCTGTTGACATCATTCAAACCAATTCATTTTCCAGCCCAACTTTGTCCTTTCTGCCTGGGCCACAAAGAAAAAAGGAGCACAACAATACATTAAAGCAGATTTTTATCTACATCAATTGTTTTTTAGCATGAGAGCAGCTCTTCAGGAGCATTACCACACTGCCACAGTTATTTGGAAACCCTAAAGTGAGGCATAACAGCAGATGGTATAAACAAGTTGTGTGGCTTTTCGATACCCATCCTGCAAGCAGCTCAGCCTGCAGAAATGAGCTTGGCTGCAATTGCTTGCAGGACTGGGGCTCTAGTGCTACCAAGGTGATAAATTCCTTTAAATTTAAAAATTAAATACATAAATAAAAAAAACTAAGTGGAAGCTTTTCTAATTACTGCCTTGCTTGAGGGCTTCTGGCAGCGTGCTCCCAAGCTATTTCAGACTGACTGCTAAGCATTAAGCATTTTTCCCCTTCACACAGCACCAGCTCCCAGCGGCATCTTGCCACGTGAGCCAGGGCAAGAGACAGGCAGGGCTTAGCAGCGAAAATCTGGGTGCCTGCAGGCAAAGTGGCCGAGATCTCCATGGCTCTTAACATCAATTTCCCCCCGTGGGCACGGTGGGGGTGTGGGGGGGTGCTTCCCATTTTAGACTTGCTGTGCTGGGTAAGGGAACCTTATTATAGGCCTTTTAATGACGTCGGAGATGTACCCAGAAGGAAGCCTCTCACGGCGGCTGCGCCTCTGCTGGGATTACAAAGCAGGAGTGGTGCGGTCCTCTAGCTGCGGGCAGACTAAGGGCAGATGCATCACAAGTGCTCAAGCATGAACTGCCAAGTCTGCAGCTGGTGGAGAAGGTGAAAACAGTGGGAAATGCGGCTGCCCTGGCTCTAGAGCAGGCTCCTGTACCTCCAAAGGTGCCTCCCTGGCATGGATAAAGTTATTCAGGAGGAATCAGGTCAAGGAGCCGCAGAGCACAGGAGTGGGGAGAAGGGAATGGATCTAGAGCGCTGTGGGACTGCTGGAAAGCAAGACACTTGAAAGAGCTGTGGGGTCGATCCATGATCCGGGGGGAAAATCTGCCTGGAGAAAGTCTCCCTCTCAAGCCTCGAGAAATGGGGAGGCAGGGGCTGAGAGACAGATTGAATGGAAAGAAACCTGGAGCATCTGGGTGCTTAGAAGGAACATCATCATGCTGGCAAAAGCAAACGCTAAATGTTACGAGATGAAGTAGTTAAGTAAAGTCACTTGCTTAATTCAGGTCAAGAACGGTCCTAGAGATGAAGACAGGGCTCATGACAACAGAGGTGTCATCCCCTTGCAGAAGGTGGAACATGAGCTGGCACCTAGGAGAAGAAAAGGGGCTCATACAGCTAAAGCAGCTGAATGCTCCCAAGGAGAGCTGGGCTGTGTGGACACTGAGATGGCCACTTAAACCGAGGTCAGCCCAGCAAGGAAACCCTTGAGCAATGCTGAGGTGGAGCAGCAGGAGCAGCATCTGGAGCCAGAGGGAGCTGCCCTCTGAACAAAGAGCGTGCCACAGGTTGCTATACATTCAGGGGAAAAACGGGCCCAGGCCAGCTCTAATGGGCCCCGAAAATGACAAGTTATTCTTTTGTATTTAATCTCTCTGTGCTTTGTTTCCCCATCTTTAAAACATGCTTTCATGTCACAGAGGTTTGGGGAAAATTAATTAATTGCTCATCAACTGCTCAGATACAATAGCGATGAGATCGGCAGAAGTTCAAGAGGAAATTAATATTTCTGCCTTTGGAACAGGGCTTGAATAGAGCCTGGTAAATAAGGCAGAAGGGCACACACTGAACAATGAAGAGAAAACAGAATAATGAATAGCTGCTCATTAAGTGAGCAAAGTCCATTCTATGCACTGAAGGAGGCAGGGACCCTGCGGAGAAACCAGCATGGGATCCTGTAATTAAAGACTGTATAATAATGCACACACACCAGGGGGGCAAATTAAGGTTGCACAAGGAACCTTAACGCAGCTATTTTCTAACTTTTCAGTGTTTGACTTTCAACCTTAACAATGATCTTTTAATGCAGTTTTTAGGTGTGTAGTGTCATATAGAAGTGTGGACATCATACTTTCCTTCTCCAGTTCCAGCAGTGGGATGTCTATTCTGATTTATTCTGAGAAGTGTGCACTTAGCAGCCATTAAAGGCTTAGAAAAATAATAATCAGAGTTGGTGTTCGAGGAAATGCATACCAGCTTTCTGGGGCTGTGGGTTTGGTTTGTT
The DNA here is from genome assembly GCA_013400875.1 of Anhinga rufa. Classification (NCBI taxonomy): domain Eukaryota; kingdom Metazoa; phylum Chordata; class Aves; order Suliformes; family Anhingidae; genus Anhinga; species Anhinga rufa. The sequence goes on from VZTV01054889.1 coordinate 2,641, forward strand.
TTGTTTTTTAAACAAGGTGCATGTAGCCAAACCCAGTATTTTCTTAAGCCAAATAATAATACATCCAACATAGCACATATATACTACAACCTAATTTTAAAATAAAACATATCCTGGAGAGAGCTGGTCAGTATTTTTAATCCAACCTTTTACTGGTTAAAAAAAAAACCAACACAAACCCAAACAAACAAACAAACAAAACATAAAAGAAAAAAGGCTCTCTCAAGATACCAAACAGTTCTGCAACAATAAAGAGTGCTTATGGAAACGCTGCAGAAGTCCCCTGCAGGTTTTAGTTCTGGGTTTCCCAGCCCACGGGCAATACAGCACTCCCAAGCACTCTGCCACCAGGCAGCTGCCCTGTATCTCCAGCATAGAGACATTTCTTCCCCCGGCTCCGAGCTGAGCACCCCAGGAGGGGATGAGGCAGCCCTGCCACAGAGCTATGGCGTACTGAGCGCTGCTGCCCACGCGGCTCTCCGTCCACCTCCTGGATTGCCAGCATCCAAACGGCATCTCGTGCTGTCGGATACTGACCCACTAGTGGGATCCCAACATGCTACCACAACTGCAGCTTCAAATTGTCCCCATCAACACATAAAAGCTCTCGCTGGAACACTGCTCCTACTGCTGGCAGGTGTTACAGGAAAGCAAGGGTGAGATTACCTCCACCCCCTCTGCAATTCCCCTTGCGGAAATCAGTGGTGTGATCACCTTGAAATTGCACCTTCCCTGCTGGAGGCATCCCACATGTAAAAGAGAAAGAGAGGGAACAGAGCAGCCACCTCCTGACAGCAGAGCATTTAATAATGGGTTTTGCTGAACACGAAGGCCACGTGAACATCATCCGGTTGAAACTGCCACAGGCGCGGGCTTAATTCTCTCCTCCCACCTGACAAACCCCAAAACCTTCCAGCCTCAAACCAAGATGCCTGAATGTTGCTTTCCAGGGCAGGAGTCCCAAAAAACAGGTCTATGCCCTGAGCAGCTTCGGGGGAGGCTCACAAGACAGCAAAGTTTGGCTGGTAAATCCCTGCCCATTGACTCACTGGTCTCATCGGGAAATCAGAGGACTCCAGCTGCTGACTCCACAGGTCTGAACTCAAAAGAGAAAACCCTGCTCTAACTGAGCTGGAGCACAGCAAGCAGCTTCGACTGATGGCCTGCCTCCAGGCTCACCTGGCCCATTACAAGGTAACTCAAAACTGAGATCCAGGTCCCCAGCAGAATTAAAATCCAACCGCCAACCAAATTTAACACCTATGTTAGTGCATCTATAGAGACACTATTGATAATAAAACCAATTTCCTATTAATAGCAACACAAAATAAAAGATGTATCACACCACTAGAAGTGAATGACTTTTTGGTGAAGGGTAGGGAGTGTCGAAAAACTGAAAAGCACAAACCAAAACAGAGTTTTATGTGTAATATTGGAATTATTTACACTGAGGTTTCCTACGTGCTTGTTTAAATCATTCCAGGTCTCACCCACCCACCTTCTGTGGGTTAAACTGCAGCAAATGAGGTTAAGTGACCTGACAAAACCACGTGCAAATCACTAGCAGAGTCAGGGAAAAGCAAGTTGGGACAAATCTGTCCAAACCTCAGTTCTTGGCTTGAAAGAGACCCACAGACCATGCTTAGGATGCCTTACAGCAGTCAATCCCCACTATGAACTTCTGAAAGCTACCACGCCTGGCAGGCTGAAGGCATTTACAAGAGCATTTCAGCTGTGTTATATCCTTCAGAAACAAACATCTCCCACCTGTAAATGGTCTCTTGGGAAGACGGACATTCTCCATCAACCCCCAAACTCTAGCAAACCTTTTCCACTGAAAGCTGTGATTTGTAGCTAGTGTCTTAGCAGATTTGAGGCAGGCAATCAATACCATGGAGAGTAAAAATCAGAAGAATTAGCTCCTCTGCTATCATGCTAAACAGTTAATCATCTTCATTTGCTTGAAAAAAGCAACCTGAGCAAAAAGTCCCACAGATTACAGGAGAACACCTCTGGGGAACACAGCTTTATGCCCTGGGAAAGCTTTGGTCATTAAAAATTGGCCTGAATCAATTGGGCTTTCACAGTAAGAGTTACAGTAGAACCACTAATATATTGAGCATATGCAGCTTAGAGCTGCATGTTCCCATGCAAATCGAGGGAGCTTACATAGCTAAAAAGTACCACTGTGGGCTTTTTCTGAAGCCTGCCCATAGTGAAAATGTTCACCTTCGTCCTAAAAAAGTTCATTGCTAATGCAAAGAAAATTGGATTACAAACTTTTCCAAGGAAAGGCCAATCTCTCTGCACCCTTTCTCATACTGACCAAGTTATATAGGCCCCTTCTCTAAAGTTCTTCTTCTGGAGCTAGTTATCCTATTGCCCTGTATTGGTAATGTTATTCTGCTTCTCCTCTTTACAAGTAAGTCTGCACAGTAACATTTCAAAGAACATTTTATGAGATTGTAAAAATACCAAGCGGGTTGGCAAGTGCTAAGGTGAATACAGATTCAGATATTTAATTATACAGTCAATCATGTCTGCAATTCAGACAGCAGCTCAGATCTCACAACTTAATTACTTTAATTACAGATGAATAGTTTGTGTTGTCATAAGTAGTTTGACACACTGCAAAACAGACAGAAATCATACTAGGAATGGATAGCCTTACTGCTGATGAGGAAGAAAGTTGAGGCATACTTGGAAGTATTCAAACCCTGCCTGCACAAAGCCCTGTGCAACCTGATCCAACTTTGAAATCAGCCCTGCTTTGAGCTGCGGGTGTCGGGGTGGTGAGGGCTTTGCACCAGAGACCTCCAGAGGTTCCTTCCCACATAAACCATTCTGTGATTCTGGATATAAAGGATGCGATAAACTACAAGCAAAGACCATATCCTTCTCACACAACTTCATAAGTCATGCCAGTCACCAACAACATTGTGCCCGCTCAGCACATGTATCTGAAACTCTTGCACAAAGGCAGCATCTTTTGTGATGCTCCAGAAGTGTCATCATTCTTTCAGAGGCATCTTGCATGGCTCACCGAAGTGCATTTTTACCAGCCAGAGGCACAGACATTTCCTGGCTCCTTTGGTCTGAAAGAACCAGATACAAACATCACAACGCATTTTTCAATAGCTTCTAAGAGGAGGTGTTAAATAACCAACTTTTATTCCTTTGACCACCCACATATCTTGGGCAGCTTAAAACGCCTGAGTTGACATTTGCTGTTCTGCTTTTCATTTCAAAAATGCAAGAGGAATAGTGTAGGGCCCTATCAAAAAGAACAAAGCCAGAGAAATTTGTGGCAAGGTTGTGAACCTGGCAGCTGATTTCACAGTACAGCCAAGGCACAGGATGAAGCAAGAACTGTTAGGAATCATTAAATGCTCTTACCTGTCCTGCAAAAAGCCCACACACGCCAATAATACAGAGAATGTTAAATACAGCAGAGCCTACGATGGTTCCAACGCCTACGTCTCCTTTTGTGATAAAAACACCTGAAAAACATGTTCAAGGCAAGCTGTGTAAGTTGGAAAGAGCAGAATTTTTCCACAAAAAATTGCAGACCTCACACCCCATTAATGAGTCTAAAGGCATGTACCAGTTCTTGCACTTCTTCCTCATATTTAATAGGGCAACTTATAGAGAACGGTACTAGGGTGAATAAAGGTGGCAGAACTTGCTTTCTGAGGGGACCTGGTATATGGTCTAATGAAAACCAAATACCTTAGACATGCCTAAGCCACCAACCTCCTGGTCTTGCAATCCAACACTATGGCAATACACTCATAAAAAGCAGTGAGCTCCGTGGGAGCAGCTGGTTGGACACAAATCCGCAGGAAACTATCTCCCATCAGACATCCCTTCACCAGTACTCTGCTCTTCCCATTATCCCCATCCCTACCAGCTTCTATAGGCAAGTAGAAGCTTGAGCTGGAGCTGATTCAGAGCTGCCTGGCCACTAGCTACTTGCAAGATGAATGATGCCTCTCAGGATGAGTTATGGGGCTACGTGACAAGCTCCTTTCAGAGCTCTTCTGTCAAATTTGGTTAAAATTGGCCAATGAGGTTAACGGTGAGGGAGATGAACTGACAGGCACATGCATCATGGTACTGCACAAAATTCTTTCCTTAGGAAGTCAGCCTAAAAATAACAGCCCATCTCCTGCTAGCTGTCAGTCTGTTTAAATTCACCACTTGCTTTTAAGGTTTCAACAGTATTTATCCAGGCAGTGTAGTCTGGACATTTTTTTCCCCCCACTTTATCCTCTTCTCAGAAACATGATACACAGAAGCAGTCACCTGCCAAGTGACACCCAGTATCTGGTAGACGACACCGCAGCAAGATAACGACCTGACTGTTAGAGCTTCTCTAAGCTGCCTGAAGGAATCTGGTTTTATTTTCACCCTGCTACTGCACTATCCTCAACCAGAATGCAATCCCAACTTGGTCCAATTTAAGTTCCGACATTTTGAGGCTTAGCTGATGTAATCGGATGTCTCTGCAGAGCATGCAGCTTTGCATGAATTAATTTGTGCTCTGCATCTGATAGCTGTGACTGAAATAGAAGTATCTTCTAGAGAAAGTATCTAAGCTGAGAATAGGTTAAGGTGGGTGCTCCTCAGTGATGGAGCACCCACCTTAACCTCCCAACCATTGCTCTGATGATCACCTACCGACAGAGATGTGGATGAGTAAAACTGCAAGGACACTTTCCCCTCATGCCAGGTAGCATACATACAGCATAATTTTATAACAGCTGACTGCAGTCCCCTCTTAGCTCAAGGCTGTTGAAAGGCCACACAAGTTTCCCAGGTTTCTCACACTTAAGGACTGCTGAATCCCTGATCACACTTCCCATAACCAGAGAATTGCTTTGGTAGTGTGATGCTCTGACCAACTTGTCGCTGTGAGAAAGCATTTCAAATCCTCTTCTCCTCCCCACTCTGGCTTTTCCAGAGGGAAGTGGTGTTAGAAGACTAACCAGCATGGAGGTGAAGGCAGAGAACCTGCAGCTGACGACACAAAGAGTTCGCCTGGGTACCAACCCAGGAGGCTGGAGGTGCATCCTTTCACGCTACATCCTGGAGGCGGTGTGGCAGGTAGTGTGGGAGGGCGGATAGGAGGGGAGAAGGCTGCACGCGCAGAGCTTGGCGCTCTGCAGTTTGGCTGTGCTACAGCGAGGTAGATTAACGGACAGTTAAGGTGAGCTGCCTGCTGGCCCTGGTTTGATGGCGTCAGATCAAACCACTTCCAAGGCAGCCCTGCTGTGGGATAATGGCACTTTTTCAGAGCCGCTTCATCTAGCGAGGATTCCTCACAATTAGTCCTATGTGTGCCCACGAGGGAAGGGCCAGGTATAATAATGAATGCTACAGGTGCTTAGCAATCCCATTTCAACTCTGAAAAATAGCCAAGAGGTTTCAAGAAGCAGCAGCAGGTTAGTTACCTATGACAGATGTAAACAACTCAGGAGCAGAGCTTCCCGCTGCCATGAAAGTTGCCCCAGCCACATCTTCGCTAAGATGCAAGCGCTGCAGAAAAACACATCAGAGTCATTGATTACAACACTGAGAGGCTGAAGGAATTCAACTAGAAACGTTAAACTGAGTGGGAATCTGCCAATGTGTATAAAGTTTTATGTTAATAGAGTTTAAGTATAGGTGAAAAAGTTATCACGGGCATTGGCTACTTAGGTTAGCATCTCCTTGCAGAGGGGGCAGCTGGTGGTTGTGATACCCTTTACAGAGGAGAGAAAGGCAGTACTCTGGACAACAGCGAGGCAGTTTCACCAGTCACAGCTCTTTGTCTCCTCCATGACCCCAACAATACACACCTTATCTCATCTGCTTTGGCCTGTAAAGGGCAGGGCTGGAGCTCCAGCTTGGTTCACCCCCAGCCACCTTCCTTAGTATTATTTTAGCCTTGGACATTTAACCTCTCCTCAGCCCCTTTCACTTGAATCACCATGGAAGATACTTACCTCCTAGAGCCTTCCCCTAGCAGTGCCCAGGGACTATCTAAAATGGGGGGTTCTGGAAGGGAAAGGACCCACTACTCTATGAAAACTTCTTCAGTATATGCTGTTTCCAAAGATTTACTTGGTTAATTACTTCCTTTATGTTTTCTGCATTCCCACTGCTCCATCTGCACAAGTCACTGTTCAGCAAATGCGACAAGGCTGTTAAAGACCACATGCCTTGCTGGCACCTTCCATGGTTTAATGAGCAGCTAAAAAAAGCTACCCCCTGCCATACGACCATAAACCGCTGAGCTGTTACTACACAAAGCTGGCTTGCTCACACGCGTGCGAGTCAGGGGCTGCCATTGTACAAGCAAGGGGAAAACAGCTGAGGGTGATGGGGACGCTTCCCTAGCAGAACCAGCTGTTCAAAGCAGCACACCCAGCCTGGCAGGACCGAGAAAGCCTTCCTCCCCCTCTTCGCTCTGCAGTGGTGCAGGGTTTCTCTGCAGCTTTACTGTTACCAAAGTACATTTGCACAGAGACAAGGATTGCAGAAATCCTCCCACCAACCTTATCTGGATTGAAGATCCCACAAAGGATATTGTAGGCCCATAAGAGAAGGTAACTTTATCCACTGACACATATAAAAAATTTGTTTGTACACTACAGCAACAAGGAAAAAGGAAAGGATGTGCCCTCACCAGCAATGCTTTTTAAGCAGGACACCACAGCATTGCTGCACTGCTATAAAAGCTTGTGGAACCTGATTAAACACAGCTTTATGGAAAATTATTTTAAATAGGATTAAAACTATTGTAGAAGAAGTAGATCCCCAAAGGCCAGTTTCTTCTGCAGGACTCTCTGTAAAAATATAGAGACAGTCATCCCACAATAGTCGGTCTGCAACTTGATGGTGTCTTTTGAAAGAAAAGACCATCAGCCAAGGAAACCAGCTGTGCTGGACTTTCTGTGGGGATGGTTTAATTTAAAGCTATAGTAGGTTCCCTCGAGGACAGCTCCTAGAAAATTTATTGCAACACATGTGATGATGAAGTTAATACAATAGAGCAGAAAATACAGCACACTATGTAGGAGGCAAAAATGTGTTCTCTGGTATCTGTAGACAAACGTTTGCAACTGATGTATCATGGTAGTTGCGTCATGTAAACACTCTGTAACACCAACAACAGATAGTAGCTGGGCAAATGCAAGTACAAGCTGTTTTAGTGAACAAATGAAAACCATTGTAAGTACACCTGAACTAAGGCAGAACGTGAATGTCCACCATAGCAAGTGTTCTGGAACTAATTCTCATCTCAACACACACACTTGGGAGCGCAGACGCCTTGTTGGTTTAACTCAACAACCACTTTCCAAACTAGATGAAGCTAAGCCAGAGAAAGGGCATTTATTTTAGAATTAGTGCACCTAAACTGCAAGCAACTGCAGAATAACTATTGGTTGATCTCCAAGGCCAAAAAAGCCTTCAGGCAGGAGGTTTGAATTCTTTTGTGATGGATACAACAGTAGATGGTAGTCAGACTACTGATGGTACATATTGGGTCAGCAGCAAATCACTACCATTTACGCTTGCTTGCATACTAAGTGCATACATGTACTGCTGTACCCAGTACAACCTCTTAGGTACGGAGTTCCTGCAAGGGGCTCTCTCCCTCTCCCTCTCTCTATATTATTTTTTGTGCATTAACAAACAAGTGAACACCCTTGAAAATATCACGGGTCTTATCTCATCAGGTGATGGAGGAAGACTCGGTAATCGTCTCCTGCACAAAGCAGCCCTGGCTCTCCCAGTCAGCCTACTCATTTCACAGGGTCTTTATGTGGGGAGAGTGTTGGTTGGTGTGAGCAATGGTGGTAGCATCTGCTGTCATTGGGCAGCGACAAAACCTTCCATTTCCTCACAAAATAGGCAAGAGTGGATACTACCAAAGGCTGCAGAGGCCTTTGCGAAGTGACTCGAGCCTTTTCCCAGACATTCTTGAGTGCTAACATCAAGGACAAACCATGAAAAGCTAGATGTTTTGAAGACAAGCCATTCTGGACTGATAAAATCAAAAGTAGTTGGATCAGAAAACAGGAATGCATATTTCTTTTGCTATCATGTAATTACAGAACTGCTTAATTATGCATAAAATACATAAATAAAAGGACTTGAGTGCCCCCAAAGGTCACCTAAGGGCTGAGAAAAACCTTTTTTTGGGAGAGAAACAAGTAGGAGCAATAGAAATAGCAAAATTCTGATCCATTTACATGACCCATTTTGATAATCGCTAATGACACAGTATCTTCCTTCTGGGCAGTAACTTCTTAATAGAAATATACTCGACCTACCTAGTGTTCTATTGCCACGTTTCCTCTTTCACACAGAATCAAATAAAACTTCTTATTATGATCTTACTTTGTTGGTGGTGTTGGGTAACACAATGGTTCAGAAGCGTTAAAGCATATAAAGGGTTGTTACCTACCATTGAGGAGACAACAAATAACCAAAAAGTAAAGATCTGGTCAAGTGAAAGCAGCCTTCTAGGACCCAGGGGCCTTTAAATACTATGTTAAAGTCACAGGGGAGGGTGTTTGCTTTTTAGACATCAGGTGTCTGTACAAACCCAAACACATCTGAGAATGTGTCAGAAGAACAAATGGCACCATAATTCTGACACTGGCACCTCTATAACCAACCTTCCGGGACAGGTGGAGGGATGCACAGATTCTGCACCTGTAGAAAGCTAATGACAGTAAAAGGAGAGGGACTTCTCCAGTCTGTGAGCCTCGTGTTTACGGTAACTAGATTTACCACCAGTAAAGTTAGAAACCATTAACGCTGTGCATGGTGTTTCCTATCATGATTTGTAAATACAGTTGAGGACCAAGGTTTCTACTGACCAGTGCAGGAAACAGAGGCGCGGACAAGCGATGGAGCTTGTCCGAGGTCACTCAGAGAGTCCATGGCAGAGCTGTAACAGGAGCCAGTGCTCCACAGACCCAGATCAAACCTCTGTGCCGTAAGCAAGGCCACTAATCAAAATACTCTTGTAGGTGGGACTTAGTACTCGGTCAAGAGAAATAATAATCTCCCTCAATCTCCTGCCTCCACCTGTGTCTCTCTGGGTGGCGGGCCTGCCCTTGGGCATATCAATGGCAGCCCAGAATACAAGCCTGTCCTGGGCACTGCTTACTCAGCTTAGGTTTCGTTCATTTACAGTGACCTGAGCTGGCCCTCTAGACCCGTGTTTCTCAGCAGGGTTCCCTTGCTCGGGAGCAGGGAGGTTAAATAACTCAGCACATCTATATCTCCCGCATCTCCCATCCCCACTTCCACACCAACCTCTCTGTTCCCTCTCCCTGAACCTTGCAGTAGCTTTCCCTAGATTCAGCCCTAGAGAGTGCAGCAATTTTGCAGGACAGAAGCTGTCCTGTCTTGTGCTGTCGTCCTTCAGTTACCTGAATACCTATGCACCAAAATAGTGGGATTTACTAGGGACTTTTTTTTTTTGATGATGATGCAAGAAAGGCTGGCATGGCAGGGTGCTGAACTACAAGTATCAGGTTAGTTTAGAGACAACTTCCATCAGAGCTGTCAGCACAAATGATTTCTCCTGCCATCTCCCACACCTCCCCCCTGGGCCAGGCACAGCCCGTGCCCTGATGAGCGACACTTATTGCCAGGCGGATCGGCAGACGTCTCCTCCAGCTGACAGAGATGTCTAACTGGCAAGACCAAACCATATTTTCTACATGCAGAGATTTCATTGCCCAAGACTGACATTGGAGAGAGCTTGCAGCCACTTCAGGCACACGGTCTGTGTTCACTCTGTAGCTGTCCGAGCTGATTTAGGCTAAAATGTACTCCTTGTCTTCTAAAATTTCAGCATGCCAGCCTTAGCAAAAGTGGGACAGAGTCCCTTGCAATTGCTGGAAGTGTTCAAGAGCTTCTTTACAGCTGACCTAGCTGTCCCTGCTGCTTTACAACTTATACCAACACAATGCAAGGTATGAAACTCATGGCTTTGAAGGCAAGGTACAAGATCCATGATTTCTACTGGGGTACATCACCAGAGGTTTTAATTCATATCAGCTAAGGGTAGGGCCTAGTGTTTTTGAAGAGATATCTGCAAAGACACACAAACACAAGGCAACAGCATGAACAGTCAGAGCACCTGGAGAGCGGTCGGTCTGTGAACTCTCGTGCTGGGCACTGCACAAGCAAAGCTGAAAGGCCCTGGGAAGCACAAGCGCTGCACATCTGCAATGTCCTGAACCTAAACCAAGACTTAATTTCTGAAGTCCAAGCAGCCAAACCCAGCTCTGGCCTGGGTCTGCTCAGGGCAGACCTACCTTGGCTAGGCAGCACTCCCTGTCAGTGGCTGCACTGGCAGCCGGTAAGCTCTGGCGTGAACGCACAAGTGGCATGCCGGTCCTCACCAGCCAGGCAGCAGGAGCAGGCAGGAGGCACAGCCCCGCCATCCCACGGGGCCAGGACCGCACGCAGGGGCAGGACCGAGCTCTCAGGCAGCCAGCTGAGACCTTGGCATCTCTCCCTCCCGTAGGTGGGTTTTTGGTTTTAAACACCAATACATCTAAATTCTCTTGTGCATTTTTTTTTTCCCAGCCTGAATTTTGGGAGGTTTCTAAGTTTTAAGTTATGGCATATGAAACTCAGAAACACCCCATAGATCGATATCTCCATGCAAAAGTCAAGAAATAAAAGGTTATTATCTTCCAAGTCCCAGGAAAACTGAGTGCCTGAAGCCATAACTGAACCAAAGCGCTGTTCCCTACATGGGCAACGAACAACATCCCAACCCTCTTGCAGTTTCTGACTGCTGGATCCTACCACAAGGGCAGGGTTTCTCAGCCAGAGAGGTGGGAGCATGTCAGCAGCAAGCGGCAGAGCACAGGACAAGCTAACAAGCTCTGCTGAGCTTATTACCTGGAAACCCGTGCTGCAGCTAGCACTGCCAGGTAGCCTGCTGTGTGGGGCTGAGTTTGGGAATCACTGCTCTAGAGAATGTGCTTTTCACTATGTTATAAATTGCCTCCATTTCTAAAAAGTGGTATGATGCATATATAGGAATAGTTATTTGAGAGGCAACTGCTAGCTTTAAGAGGGAGCATCAGCCAAGTTTACACCCCAGCAGACTCCCAGCCCATCTCCTGCAAGTGAGAACACAAAGCTGAGCCAACGCACACACGCAGTGTTGAGCAACTAAACAAGAAGCATGGGGAATGCTCTAAGACAATAGCAAATACACTATCATCACGTTCTGAGGCTCTCAAGGAGAAGTGCTGCTAAAGCAGCACACAGGCTTAAGTAACATCTTCTAATACTTACTTCACAAATCTTTTCCAGCGAAGGGACAAAGAAATCATCGCAGACAATTGCCAAAGCATAAAACATATACACAGCCTGCAAAAGAAAAGAGAAGATGTTGAGTCTGGAGATTGTCAAGCAGAAACGAACTGCTGTGTCCCAACTCGTCTTAGGTTTGTTTTGGTATATACTTTTTAAAAAAATAAAATGTTCTTGCATTAAGAATTCATGGGACCCTCTGGGATTTAACAGAAAGATCATGAAGTATTTATCCAAAAGTTCTTACAAGCTATCAAAGGCTGCCAACATGTTATTTTCATCATAAAGACTTTTTTGTTTAATTCTCTGCCTATTGCTAAGCCACACTTAAATATTTTTGCCTTCCTTTTTTTTTTGCCCCGTTCCACAGCACAAGGCTTTTTTATGATTGCATTTTATGAAAATCTAAACCCTAAAGGAGTAATTTTTGAAATGCTAGTGTTTGGAAAAAAGGGAAAGGAGCTTGTTTTCTGTGACTGAAGTGCCCTGCCATGTTATCTGGGATCCCAATGATAATTCTTGCTAAACTCCACACAGGAACAACTTCCAAATGACTGAAACCCAAGAGGGAACATGGGACTTGGAAGGACACCTAGCGAATCAATTCTTCAATTTCATGCAAGCAGCATTTGATCTGTATTTCTGTATTATTGAACAGAAAGCCCTTTCTGTATTATTAAACAGAACATACTTGGGTCTGATCTTTGCCCCGATAGGCAAATGGCACAGCATGGCTTACATCCACGCAGCTAAGCTCTCATCGTCCCCAAGGAGGGTAACCTGGCCCAGACGGAAGGATCTCTATCCCTTGCCTCGACTCACATCCTGGCACTGATGGGAAAATGCTCATTGGCATAGGGGAAAACCAGGTGAAAAGTGTGCCAGCAACCTCACAGAGCACACCATCGTACCACCTTACAGAAACTTAGACCTGTGGTAAAGGAACAGAGCCAGAAATACGGAGAGCCAGAGGAATAAGGGCATCACCCAAACAGCGTAGCCCTGCCCATGTTGCCCAGAGGACACGCTGCGGAGAGGAGAGCAGCAGCAGCAAAGTTTTAAAGGCAAGCATCCTGTGCAGTGGTGGGAAGTGGGGGAGAAGAGAGGACAACTGCACTCTCTGGAGACCTGCAAGACAGGCCAGCACTCATCCCGTACAGCACTCCTCGGTGTCAGGTATGCAGCATATCTATTACAGCTGGCATCCCCATAGGAACTAGAAAACAATCTGTCTGCAAGTGCTACCAAAAACCAGCCACAGAGAGAGTCTATGTTACCATCTTGGATCTCATTCCCAGCAGACTACACTATCGGCAAAGGTTTATTTATTGCTGTGTACTTGTGAAAGCATGCACAAGAGAGATTCTTAAATTTTGGGCATGCAAACAGAGAGGCAAGGCTCAGGGCATAAGCCTGGAACAAACTGCACTGCAGCAGGTGTGCACGAAGCAGTTGTGTCTGAAAAGAGGGGACGTGAAAGGCTGCACATGGTGAGGCAGGAGAGATGAACACCTGAGCTCTCCCTCTCCAGTTGCCCCTCTGGGAGTTTGCTGGCCACCTCTGGCAGAGGTAGGACCCTGCGAGGGGCTGCACCCTGTGCTCAGGCCAGCAGGCTCACGGCTCCCGCGCCATGTCCTCCCCTCATCACCAGGTCACGGCAGGCAGAGACACGAGTGCTGCTCTGGAGCAGTGTGTATCGTTAACCACAACAGCAAACCGAGCGTCACCACCAGGTTTGCATGGTGCACAGCACAGCCGGAGGGCTGGCTTACAGCATTCACAGTCCCGCAGCAGCAGCTGTATTCCTGTCCTGCCGTGAGTTTACACCCCTTGTCTGACTTGACCGTGTAAGTCCCCCTCACACTGGAAATGTACATCTCCATATTTTGCTAGGTTTTCAGTGCATGTAGTTGGGGTGGGTTTTTTTTTCTTTTTTAAAGAAGCTACCTTTAGTGTGCCTGAATGCAAACAGCCTAAGAAAGAACTAATTTTTGCATCTGGTCCAACAAAGCAGGTGGGCATGCATCAATCCTTTTTTTTTTCTTCAGTATCTTTCACAGGCATTACAACATTATTCATCTTTCCACTCCCAAAGTGAGACAAAACTGCTTTACAGTTCAAAGACGGCTCCAGCTTTTTGTACACCTGCCATGTACAACTACAGAATTATTTTTACAAGTAGCATAGCTCCAGCGAATAACTACAACTGAGAGAAGTGGCCAATATTTGTAGAAAAACAGTGTCTTAATCCTATCGAAGTGCATTATTATCACATCACCAACAGATCCTCCTGCTTTGCTTGTCTTTGAAGTTTACCATTGAAGCTCAGGCGACAGGAGGAGACCAGAGTATTTCCTTCTGGAGGAAAAGCAGCAATAAAAATGGCCTCTGGGTTTTTGTTCTTGTCTTAATTTTCCAGGGACGGGTTTAAATCCTCCAAACCCTCCAAAAACCCAGATTCTAACTTGAGAGAATTTAATTACAACTTTGCCGCAAAAAGCCAGTAATTTCTGTGAAAATCTCAGCCATGAAAAACTTTTCAAGCTCAAAAACAATTCAAGGATTTTTTTTCAGGATTAGAGATGGGCATTTCATCATAATGGATGATTTTGACGCCCTCTTGAAGATGCAGTGCTAGACTGTCACTTAGGACGGGTTCTGTGCTCCTCCGCCACTACTCGTAAACGTGAATAAATGTAACTTACACTTTATGAAACTCTTACATTGCAAAATGGCCCAGAGGAACATGAATGTAACCAGGTCTACAACTCTGCTGGGTGCAGCAGAGGCCTTGATCTTGTAGAGGGAGCACTAGGTACTGACACGATACCAACAGATAACTGTATAAAAATTGATAAAGGAAGCAAATGGCTCACAGACATTATGCATCATAGGAAGAAGGATCAGAAACAGCCCCAGAGAGTTACGTGGCCAAATCCCGTTGAAATACAATGGATAATGGGTGTCCAACTTCAGCCTGGATTTTTTGATCTGCTAATCATATTAGTCTGCAGTGGTTCATGTCATCATTTCCCTTCCCAAATACACAGCAATGCCTTTCAAGAACACTAATCTATATGTCACCATCCCTATAAATTAAGCACATCCTCTATACTTCACATAATCTACAGTCACAGAGCACAGGGCATCATATGGTTGCTTGGGCTTCCTGCAATCTGCTGCTGTTGTGGTAGCCAAGTTCTCCCAAAGAAGGGCAAGGCAATGGCAACCTAGACAACAAACCAAAAAAACCATGTCAAAAGCCAAACCAGGCCACTTCAGCATCTGCCTCCACATGTGGCACACACGCACAAGTCCTTGCCTCCTCGATGTTCTCACCATTTTTTCAGATCATGTGAAGTCACTGTATCATATGCAGTGCTCACCAGAAATACAACCAGTCTGGATGGACATCAGGTGCAAGATGTCCATCCATTTAGGTTTAGGAAAATCCTTCTGAGAGTTTTTAAATAAGCATTCAAATGATGCAACGGGTGGGTTTGCACTGTCTCCAGGGCAAACAGGAATGGCAAAGCATATCCATGTCCCGGTAACCACAGGCAAGTAAAAAAGCTTTGCGTTCTGATTTTTGGAGGGCACAACCACAACCCAAAAAGATGACAAGGGAATTTTCTTTTGTCTACCCATGCTTACACATTTGTAGGGTTAGGTACAAGAAAAAAGGCAAAAAGGGGACTGAAATGAGTAAGGAGTAGAAAAGTGAATGTGAAGAATCTGCCATCACACTTCCTCTAATCATCTTGGAGGTAGGTGGGGAACACCATGCTGCTGCGTCTGCTGAAAGCACTGAGCCAAAGCCTGCTGGAGTCAGTAAGATTATTGTGGGTGACTTTGGCAAATTTTAACACAGGGCTGATAGAACAGATCAGGCTGAACCCACACTGACTTATATGCTTTAGCATTTATTTTTAATGACCTCATTGTTGTCACAATTCTGGTTTTGGCTGGGTCTTCCCTAATTTTATATAACTGGCTTGCATGCAATACAGTATAAAGTGTCAAAATCTAAGGAGTATCTGGCTAGAAAACAGCTTGGTTCACAAACTAAAACACTGGCAGTTAACTACCCTTGGTGATTGAACACATGAAGACAATAACTGTTACTTCCTTGAAAGTTGTTTGGGGTTTTTTTGGTGGGATTTTTTTGTTTGTTTTTTTTAACAAAGAAAACAAAATAAGGTTTAGAGAGTTAGGGCCAGCAGGAACACAACCAAAAACTTTAATTTTATGTCAAGTCAGACTCGTAAAAATGGAGCCCATACACGAGTCCAGGCTATTTTATGTGGAAAGAAGGAATACAGCCAGCATCAGGGCAAGCAAGACGTGGAAGTCTTAAACAGGCAACCTCCTTAAAAGACACTCTTCCTCCCGAGAAGGACACTAAAAAATTATGAAAATATAATGGCCCTGCACAAAAGGATAAATACCAGATTAAGTATTACATTAGGGTTGATTTTAAAATGATGATTCTAACAAACAAGCATCAGAGAAGCAATTGCAATCTCTGCATCAAAGGAGATTGAATATCTTACTCAAAATACATGTTCCGTTGCGCAGTACATAAATGATAATTTTTCATGTTTGTCCAGCGGTCCTTTGAGTTTCCTGAGCCAGTCTTCATACTCAGATTAAAACTTGCTTTACTGAGCTAAAGCAAGAAGCTTTTCATAAGAACGCTGGAATGTTGTAGGAGCCAGTAATCCCACAGCCCTGCCTTTTTCCCAAGAGAGCCAGGAAAGGAAGAGGCGACTGTCCCTGGTTGCTCCCCCCGCAGACCTCTGCCCTAGGCGAGCAGGCACAGTCGAGGGCCATCACTGAAACCACTGCACCCAAGCAGAGGGCTTTCCTTAATTCCGGCTGCACTGCAAAACCATCTAAAACCCCATTACTGAAGAGAAATAAAAAAAAAATAAACCCAAACCAAAAGACAAACAAACAAAAAACCCCCACAAACCACCGAAGAGCCAAACAAGAAACCCACAGAGTCCAAGCTTACTCAGAGCAGCAGCCCATGGTATCACAATGTGCTCAGCAGCAAGCTGTCTGTATCACGCAGCATCGCTGAAGCAAGCAGGTCCAGGGCACTGGGAAATAATCACCCTAACAAGTCAGCTCTGTGCTGCAGCAATGAGATGCGGCTGGTTTTTGGCTCAGTGCAGAAATAAAGTCAGAATACATCCAGAGCGGCCTGCTTTTTCCGAGTGGCTCGCACAAGGGAGGTAGGTGCCCCATTGGTGCCCCCCATTCCCATGGCTGGGCTACACTGAACGATGGCAAACGAGAAGCGTGAGGGACCACTAAGAGCAGACACTGTTCCTTCACCCTTGCTCAGCATGCAGTGCCCTAGCTCTGCCCCGAGAGGAGCTCGACCTCAACTGCGCACAAGCACAGACCCCACACTGCCAGTGTAATGCATCCTGGCACCACATTCCAGATTTGCCTGGAGAACGCTGGGGAAAGGGGAACTAGTACTGTACTGTCAAAAAGACTGGGATAACATAGGGATCAGGGCAGAGCCTGCAGCTGGGCAAAGGCTGAGCAGCAACAGGGCACAGAGGAAAGATTACGCCCATCCCATGGGGCTTTTCCAGGGAAACCCACAGCAATACCCAAACGCTCCTTCTGCTGTCAGCAAAAGCCTTGCAAATTCCTCGGCGAAGCGATTTCCCTCCCTGTCTCATGGAGGTAATGGCTGCCTATAGCCGCAGTGTCCATGAGTGCAGTAGGGCTGGGGGTCTGCACAGGCATCAGTACGCATCTGCTGGAACAAACTAAAAACCAGTAAAATGCTACGAGAATGCCTAGACACCTGCACACCATCAGGGAACAACATTAAGATTGCAAAATGAAGTTGAAGCTCTCAAGCGCTGGGAAGCTCCCAGACTGCAGGCTGTACGCTTGATCCTTTAGCAGTGAACAGCACCAGACAGGCTGTCAAAATCCAGACTGTCAAAATCCAGACCCTGGCTCCCTCCACACTGAACGTCCCAAACCAGCAACTTAGTGGGGATGTTACTGTCCATAGCAGCGTGCCCTCTTCTCAGAGAGCACATGAAAATACTTATTAGCAGTGAAGCAATCAGTTGATGAGCTCCAAAGAAGTATCTAGGGGGAAATTAAACACTATGCCTCCAAACCTGTGATGTTTTAGTGGCCCACTTTTCCTTTAAACTGAAGTATTTTCAGCTCAGACACGAAACTATTGCTAAACTGTTCCTGCCTAGTTTTTCCTAGATTTTTGAAGTGTTTAGGGATTTAACTTTCACCTTCATGAAGCACCAGATTATATTAAGTAGTTATGCACGGCCCCACCATGGGATCTGCTGGGGTCTTCGTGTTTTCACTTTTATTAAACAATGGGGAGAGGATGCCTTGGGAACCCCCTGAGAGGCCATCAACTATTCCCCCAAGGCCACAGTTCATAGCGTGTGCCCCCTGGTTCTCTGGCTTCTGTTAACCAAGCTTTACCTCGATGTCTTTCAGAAATAAACATGAAAGTATGGGCAAAGGGGGAGAGGAGAAAGAACAAGTGTTTACTGAAATGGATAAAAACAGTTTAAGGGGAGGTCGATAAACATGAGAAGCGTGATGATGACAACCTGCTAATCATCACTCCATTGTTCTCCCTACCATTAACAAAGCCCCTTTGAGGGTCCGGCTTCCTCAAACCCGCAAAGAAATTTCAATGGAGACAATGTGACTCTGTGTCTATACCCTTTTTTCTCCACAAAGTGTATTTCTGCGCATGCTCTGATTTGATCACATGTTTGGTAACTGACTGCTGGAAGGAAAAAAAACGAATTAGACGTTTATCACCCCAATACGATGACAACCCCTTTCAACCCCGACTACAGAGGCAGGTTGCTAAATGCTGACAGTTGTCTGTTTTCTCCAAGTATCATCTTTTTGACAATAGGTCACTATAGTCGTAGTGACAAAACAGTCACTGCTATAGAAGGCAAAGCACTTGTCATTGCTGCTTCTGCTTCCCACTCTGCCCAAGGGGCTGGGCTAGGGCCACAGCAAAGCTTGGGGGAGCTTTCCTTGGGATTCACGGAGCTGGCAGCTTGGGGTAGAAAGACACTGGGAAACTTCTCAGCTGACGCCCGCTGTCTTGGACTCACACACCTTGTGACAGCCGCTGAGGGGTCGCCCCCAAGTATCATGGTGCTAGAAAGGGTGAATCCAGCTGGGTCCTGCACCGCAGGGATGCACGAGCCAGAGCATGGTCAATAAATTTTCTCGGCCAATAGAACCGCTGTGGAGAGTGATGGAGCACGAATGGACTGAGGTATCTGTCTTGCTGCTTGCTAGAGGGGACGAAATAGGATATGTTTCTGTTGGGACAGCAGATGTTTGCGTCTAGTTCTCATTAAAAATGGATTTTTCTTTTTATTCTGAAGTAGACAGTTCATCCTGAAATTTCAGTCCTCCAAACCCCATTTTGGTACATGTTAAAAGTATGTTCAGCTTATTCAGAATTGACAAAAAAGCCTGTGGAAAAATAAACTATCTTGAGAGCAATTATGAAGCCCAAATCTAATTTGAAGTAGGCTGGAAAATAGCCCAACTCATGGTTTATGCAGTCAAGTGTATGAGAATACTGTGTGATTTCATTGTTACTAATAATGAAAAAATACACTCCAGGTCTTGCCTCTTTTAAATAGCCTGGAAAAACACATTCAGGGTATGGATCACACAGAGATTAAGAACGATTTTAGCAACTCATATTTTTAATGGTCTCATTATAAACTTATTCCTGTAACCCAAGAGATTTAAAAAAAAATAAGTTTTTTGTTAAAACCTAAGAAATGTGAGGTTACAGGGTAGCAATGTGCTGCTGTAATCATCGTCTTTTGCCTAGAGTGGCTGCACAGGAGTCTGCTAGTTGTTTTTTAAGTAGAGAGATGAATTTAACCACATATAGTTAATCCCCTTCTTAAACAACGCTCATAACACTTTTTTGTGTAACCCACAGTAAAGTTCCAAGGGTGCCAAGAGCCTACCAGTATTTTTCAAGACTACATTACGATGTTAACACACTTTCTGTATGAATTCAGAGCAGTTAATATAGCTCCTTGAATTAACAGATGATCAGCAGTGACCTTTTCCTGTCAAAACACAAAAACTGTTGGAGGCACGGAGCACTGACTGCCAGGAAAACAAACAGTCGGCACTTGGGATGCAAACACACACTGGCCGAGATGCGCGTTGAGGTAGGCGTGAAACCCCACAGACGGTGCTACGCGACATACTGACTGTGGCTGTGAAAGGGACCCTGAAGTCATGAAATCAAGCGTCTGAAAGCCAGAAAGAGCAGACGAAAGGCTGCCTGGGATGTGTGGACAGGTCTCCAGACCAGAGCCAGGCAGGTGAAACCCAACCTGCAGCTTCACCCCATACCTACAGCGCAGGAGCTGCTGAAGATCCTCTGAAGGTCTCTCTTTCCGCCAACTGCAGAGAGGCTCTGGGTGACCAGCTGCTGCGTGACACTGCTCTGAGAGAGCGTTTATACAAATTTTGGGGAGTAATCTTGTGGGTGCTAAAAAATCCAGTTCGGGTCCAGTGCTCACTTTCCGAAACATCTCAAAGCTCAATGTTCCCATGGAAACTTGGAAGCCTTGAGCTTGCCAGACAAAGTCAATAGTGCTGTTACTCAACAAATTTTTGCAGCCATTTACCCAAAATAAAAATCACAACACGCATCACAACTCGCATTACAACATGTAATACAATCTAATTTATACTTAAAAAGAAATAATGAATCATTGCACATAGCTAATGGTGACTGCTCATTTAAGGTGACTAAAAATTATTAAATGTTTTTAAACATTCATTAGAAGCAGGTATTTTCTTGGCTGCTTAAGAATGCCTTTTCCCCCCCAAGCAGTACCAACTTGGCAGTTCTTAAATGGAGATGATGTTAAAAAAAGAAAAAACATTGTCTTTATCTACCTAACAAAAGTCAAGGAATGGATTTGGAGGAACAGTATTTCCTTCTGTGAGAGTACTACAGCTGTTGAATGCAAGGTCCTCTAACATGAGCTAAGTGTCTAGTGGACTGACAGACCAGGGTTATTTATCTTCAGTATCTTTAATTTCAGCCTTATCCATACACACCACTTTCACTGACTTGTTTGGGGCAGAGATCACAAAACTCCCAAAATCGCACAGATTTCTGATTTTAGTAAGATCTTTAAAATAGCACCTATTAAAGCCTTTTAGGCACTTTTCTGAACTTTGAGGCAAATCCTTTGCCTGCCCAATGTCCTCCAGAATTCCCAAGAGGATCCAGGACACCCTGCAGCTGATAAATGAGAAGTTACGATCTTTTCTGTTATATATTCAGGAAGAAAAACTCACTTTAGCAACTTAACTACTCAGCAGAATTCTGGAGACCCACACTTTTTTTTTTTTTTTTAATTAACCAGTTGATAACATTTTAAAATTGAAAACCCCCTGTAATTCTTTTCTCCTACAGCCATGCCATAAGGGGTGCCACAAGGATTTCTGTGGGAAATTTCTGGGCATAAGACTTCACTTATTTTTGAAAGCAATTACATGAATGTCCTTCCTAGACCTGCCAACCCCGCAGCATCCTCGTGCTTGGGGGTGGAGGGCAGGGGACCAGGGCTGCCTGACGGCCTCAGCAAAGCTGGTCTGGATGGAGTAAAGTAACTCACATGACATCACGTGCCTGTGGCGAGCACACCGAGCCCTGTCCACACCAGTAGGAGAGGAAATGCAAAGTCACAAAACTTACACAAAGGACGTGCAGGACCACAGCTCCATGTCTCCTGTCCTCGTTTGTGAAGATGTCATTGGGAAATTCATGGAGAGCTGCAAAAAGGGGGGAAAAAAGAAAGCTCAGATGTTTAATCAGCTACTCAAAACCACCGCATATGCTGTTAAGGAACATAATGAAAAGCAGCCCGAGCCCTTCTACTGGGCAGTAGTCCTATGACTACCATGCCAGCGGCTCTTGGTTTCTCCTCCCTGTTAGTTTAGCTTAACTTTTCTTCCGGCAATTATAGCCTTTCTCCAGATATTTACTGCGCAATTTGCTTCTGTGGCAACCACAACATCGTGTACCCAATAACACCTTAGGGATGGCAGCTAAATCCCGAGAGCACAGCACTGCACTCTCCTGAAAATGTGCAAGGGAAACAGTGTAGGTGGTCATGGGTCACTCTCACCAAGCATTTCTGACTTGTGGTTTTGTACCCAAAATGGATGAGTAAAAGCTGATCCCTGAGCCCCCAGCACCACCCACCTCCCCACCGGTAGGGTGCAGGTAACGTACTCATCTCCAGCAGGACCTAACGCTCTCCAGACAGGCAACGACTTCCCTCGAGCGCCCTTCCCAAGAGCAGACACAGTGGAGGCCTTGTAGCAAACCATGTCTCAGCTGTTTTCATTCTTTACCCTGCCCTGGTGCCTCTCACTGTGCTCACTGAACTAGTAACAGCGTCAAGATACCGGACTTCCCTGTACAGCAAACTCCGAGGATAACCTGCTGTGTTAGATAGCCAGGCAGTAGCTGAAAGGGGACACAGCCCAGGACAGGGGCAGATTTGGAAATTTCAGATCAAAACGAATCCCTTCTCTACCTCCAGACTCCTCAGAGATGTCCTCAACATGAACAAGACATCTGATATATGGTGCTAGTGATGCAAACAAGGTTTTCACAAAGATATATCAAATATCTGCGTGGAGTGGAGGCGGGGGAAGCAAGGGTGCAACTCTTTGGAGTTGCAAAGATTTCCCTTGGGAAAGCTTAGTGTTACTGCAAAGCCTGACGAGCTGTAACCCTACATGCAAAGGCACGGGTCCTCCCGAAGACAATGGTTCAACAGGGCAACATGCGTCTGAAATGCTGGAAGCGAGTTTCTGTGAAGGTGCCACGACATGCCCTGTGCCATGAGAGTGGGTGAGTTCCCACATTCCCCGCATGCTCTTGCACTGCCCAGCCAAAGGCCGTCAGGTAGTCTGTGTAAAACGGCCAAGCCTGGGGGCCAGGCTTCGTCCACAGATCCACGGCAAGGCAACAGCTATTGCCCACTTAAACGCAAGGATGGTGTTCGAGGACACCCTCAGCACGGCCTGTACATGTTCCCAACAGCAGCTTTTTACCTGCAGAAAACTCAAAGGCAAAGCCATTATTTCTCCAAATGAAGGACACGCGCCTTTACTCTGCAGTAAGGCTGTAGGACTCGGGCAGACTCGATGGTCTAATTAGCTTCAGAAAGAGTATCTGCTGGTAGAAGTGAACCATGAAGAATCTTCACACAGAAACATAATTATTTCAAATAATGATATGATAGAGCAAGGAAAAAAACATCAGCCCAAATCAGCTGCTGTTTCTCTCAGAAAAGGTGCCCACTGGCGGGGTAAGCGGATCCCATTTCTGACCTCACTGATCTTCTCACGGCCACAATCTCCTCAGTGCTCTACAACACCTTGCTGTAGCCCAGCTCACACAATGAAAAAAAGAAGGCATTCTACACAGGCAGAAGGTGAGGTGCTAAAGATGGTAACCCCCCCTTCCACCTTCTGAAATTACAGGGCGACACATTTTGCAAACAGGCAGAAGTACTTTTACCACACAGCATGTTATAAAATGGTG
>VZTV01054890.1:0-2500 GCA_013400875.1 Anhinga rufa
TGTTTTGTTTTTTTTTTAGTTTTGGCAATATGGCAAATAATAAACCTTCTATATGTACTTATGTCCTCCTTTGTGTCATCCTCTATCCAGACTGAAAATACCATGCAGATAGGGAAAAAATCTCTGTGTTTTCTGTATGTTGTGCTATGCATATTTAGTGTGGAGGACAAGGTATGAAATGTGTTCTTTGCCTTTGAAAGGAGAAAAGCTTTCTTGGCAATCCTGAAGTGAAATATTTCAAGACTGTTTTTCAGTAAATTCTCCCATTTGTGGGGAGTTTTTTGATGTTTTTGCAATCTCACACTTGCAGATGTATCTCGTACCTTATGTCAGCAGCTGCTGGCAGGGCTTATGCATACTCCCTCCATAAAGCTCCTTTTGATGGACATGACTCCTGTCCTTCTGACTGACAACGCAAGTTCTTTCGTTCAGCAGTGGCATAGTCACCCCCCCAGACCCTGAGAAACACGTGGCTCATAGAATCATAGAATGTCCTGAGCTGGAAGGGACCCACAATGATCATCAAGTCCTACTCCTGTCCCCGCACAGGACAGCCCCAAATTCACACCATGGCTCTGAGGGCCTTGTCCAAGGGCTTCCTGAGCATCGCCAGGCTGGGAGCTGTGAGTACCTCACTTGTTCCAGTGCTCCACCACCCTCTGGGTGAAGAACCTTCTCCTAATATCCAACCTAAACCTCCCCTGGGACATCATCCTGCCATTCCCTTGTGTCCTATCACTGGTCACCAGAGAGAAGAGATCAGCGGCTACCCCTCCTCTTCCCCTTGTGAGGAAGATGCAGACTGCAATGAGGTCTCCCCTCAGTCTCCTCCAGGCTGAACAAATCAAGTGACTTGAGATGCTCCTCATACAGCTTGCCTTCTAAACCCTTCACCAGCTCTGTGGCCCTCCTCTGGACACTCTCTAGTAGCTTTATAACCTTAATGTACCGCGGCGCCCAACACTGCACCCAGCGCTCGAGGCGAGGCAGCCCCAGCGCGGAGCAGAGCGGGACCATCCCCTCCCTCGCCCGGCTGCGATGCAGCGCTTGGTGCACCCCAGGGCACGGCTGGCCCTCTGGGCTGCCAGGGCATGCTGTGGGCTCATGCTCAGCTTGCCGTCAACGAGAACCCCCAGGTCCCTCTCTGCAGGGCTGCTCTCCAGCCCCTCACTCCCCAGTCTCTATGTACATCCAGGGGTGCCGTGCCCCAGGTGCAAACTCCGGCACTTGCCCTTGTTAAACTCCACACGGTTGGTGACTGCCCAGCTCTCTGATTTTGCTAGATGTCCCTGTCTCTGCAGGCCTCGAGAGTGTCAACAGCTCCTCCCAATTTTGTGTCATCAGCAATCTTAATCAAGGCCTCCATCCAAGTCATTTATAAAGAAACTAAATGATGCATAAACATGTGCAAGACACACTTCTTCAGAGTATCATTATTGTGCTTCAGAGCACCAGACCAACCTTTGGACCTATAAAGTCAATATAATAATTTTAATCTGGATGAGGAAATCACTATATTTTAGAAGTACTAAATAATGGAGATTTTATAATGTAAATTTTGTTTTGTACACTTAGTGTAGTAGCTTATTTAGAGAAATTATGTTTCTCTAAAAATTTTAGTTTCTACTATACCTACTGGAATATATGTGACAAAAATCCATAGTAAATATATATAAAAATACATTTTACATTTATATTCCTAGAACAAAACCTTTGAACTGACAATTCCATCAGAAATTAATTTAATTTGCATGATACACATCTGAAACACATACACTTTCTGAAGTTACCTTTGATTCTTTGGTACATCCGAGATATACCTACTAGCTGGTGCAGTGACTTATGTATGAGGCGGTGGCTTCCAAGGCATAAGATTAAGGCATACTTATCTCTTTATTAAGATGTGCTGCAATCACCATTTTGGTTTAAACTGTTTTATTGGGAATTGTCAAAGTAGAAGGTAAAGTACAGTCCAGAGAAGATGCAAGATGTGTGCAGATAGCAAACTATTTTTTGCATGTCACAGTTGTCCATAAGAAAGTCATTTCTCTAACACTGTAAGTATCCAGATTTTCTAACTGCACAGGTAATTTACTACCTTTTAATGCATAGATGAAACTCCATTGCGTAAGTGCATATATAAACACATACACAGAAAGGAGGAGGCAGGAAGGCCAAGAAGGACAAACTGTTACAAGCATTTTATGTTTTGTTTAGAATTTTTCCTTTCTTGTACTGGCTCACACAAAGTGTGACTGCTTTTGAGATCCTTAACAAATTGTGATTTCTGTTGTTTCAGCTACCACACGTTTTTTAAGCAAACTGGAAACTCATATTGGACAGAGCCCCTGCAGCTCTGGCAACAAGTATGCTCAAGTCGCTAAGACAAAGTGTGTGAAGAGAAAGGTGTCCAAAGGTAGCAATGGTGGCTGGAGCACCAGTGGTGGTCGGGAAGCTCAACTATCATGGGTTCCTCATTTTGAGATCAGGGCATAGTAAG
>VZTV01054890.1:7500-10000 GCA_013400875.1 Anhinga rufa
GTTTGCCCAGGGATTTTCTCATGCAGAAGTGTCATGAGTCGAAATTAGCAGGTCTTGTTGGAGTTTTCTGACCCTAATTTGTCTAACTGCTATTTAACCAAAGTAAACACTCGTTGTTTGATAGCATCCTCTGGCAGTAAGTTCCATGGTAGACAATGCAGGATTTTAAAAGAGCAACTTGTTATGTTCCGAGTCTGCCATCTGATAATTTTGTCCTACTTCTTATAATACAGATCTCAAGATACCCAAGACAAAGTTTTCTGCTGTGGAAAGGATACATTTAGAAAAGTTTCTGAAGAAAAATTTTGTTTCTATTGAAAACTTGTAAGGGTTATTTTTTTTGTTTGTTTGTTTTAATTTTTCCAGAGATACAACATTTTGATTCTAATCCGTGCTAATCAGTAATACACCATGTCAGCAAACATAGGATCGAAACCAGCAAAATAGCTCTTAGACTGGTCTAAGATATTCTTATGATATTAACAGAAGAACTGGAACAAGGAAAATGATTCTTGAAATAATTGTAAAATTTTAAATGCAGCAAAAATGTTAATTGGTCCTTATATCAGCCACACAAAGGACATGCCATCCTTCTTTTCAGAATACTGAAAACTTCAGAGAGAAGAAAAGTGACTTGTTGAGGAAAGCAGCTGAGTCAGTGTCAGAAGAGGGAGAATGCAAGAAGGGCAGCGGTGTCCTGGGCTGCATGAACAGGAGTGTGGGCAGCAGGGCGAGGGAGGCCATCCTGCCCCTCTGCTCTGCCCTGGGGAGGCTGCAGCTGGGGTGCGGTGTCCAGTGCTGGGCCCCCAGTGCCAGAAGGACAGGGAGCTGCTGGAGCAAGCCCAGCGCAGAGCCACAAGGATGCTCAGGGGATGGAGCATCTCCCTGGGGAGGAAAGGCTGAGAGACCTGGGCTTGTTCAGCCTGGAGAAGAGAAGGCTGAGGGGGATCTCCTCAGTGCTTATCAGTGTCTGAAGGGCGGGTGTCAGGAGGGTGGGACTGGGCTCTTCTCAGCGGTGCCCGACGACAGGACAAGGGGCCACGGGCACAAGCTGGAACACGGGAAGTTCCACTGAAATCTGAGGCAAAACCCCTTTGCTGTGCGGGTGCCCGAGCAGCGGCCCAGGCTGCCCAGAGAGGCTGTGGAGTCTCCTTCCCTGGAGCCATTCCCACCCCGCCTGGACGCGGTCCTGTGCCCCTGCTCTGGGGGTGCTGCTCACGCAGGGGCTGGACGGGGGGAGCTCCGGAGGGCCCTTCCAGCCCCCGCCATTCTGGGATTCTGTGAATGACTGGAATGACTCTCTTCCATGTTACAACCACAAAGGGCATGTCTGCATCACAGTGAGTCACGCTGCAAAAAACCAAGGGTTAGCTGAGCTGAACTGCCTAGGCATTTTGCCATGCCTACATGGTATGGCAAAAAGTGACATGAGCCTAGCTGAGATGCCAGGTCCTTTACCTTGGGCAGAGCACATGTTTCTGCCTGACGATGCCCCAGGCGATGACCCAACAGTCCTGGGATGCATGGAGCTGCCCTGCACTATATTATCAAATGAGCCTTCTCCAAGCTGGTAGGTAGACCTTTTTGCAGCTTGTACCATTAGCAGGGCAGAA
The DNA here is from genome assembly GCA_013400875.1 of Anhinga rufa. NCBI lineage: Eukaryota > Metazoa > Chordata > Aves > Suliformes > Anhingidae > Anhinga > Anhinga rufa. The sequence continues at coordinate 9,114 of VZTV01054890.1, forward strand.
ATGGCCCTAGACAATGCTCTTTCCTTCGTTATTGATGGCTTAGGAACATAGGGATTGCCCTACTGAAGCAGCCTAGCATGCTAGTGAGTTAATCGTGCTGTCTCCCAAGCCTATATGAACTATTTGAGGGGACAGTGCAAGAAAAGCCATAGTGAAAGGCATTGGAAAAATCTACCACTCGTGGTTTTTTCCTTTTTGAATTCTGTCAAATTAATTATGTTCTTAATATTTGGATTTGATGTTTCATTATATAGATATAGATATATAGATAGCTGTATTTTGGTTTTCTGTCATTTCTGTTTACATGAATCTGAAACTAAAACTAACACTAAAATGCCAGTGACACTATTGAAAGATAAATAAATGTTCATTGAGACTGACCTATTTGTATGAATTTTATGTAAAGTAACACTGAAATTAAATGTTTGATTCCAACTCTCTAAAGTGAGAGCTGGAATTCAGCTAAAATAAAAATTGATTAAAGTGGACCCCTTCTTATTTTACCAAAAATGTGAATTGAGACATATGGAGTTTGATTAATTTTCTCATTAAGTACCTTTTGTACGAAAACAACAACAAAAAAATTATGACTGATATTTGTCTAATCATTTTATCTAGGAAAATTATTCCATAAAAATATTTTATGAAATTTCAGTTGTAACTCAACTGCATCTGAAATAAACTTCAGATAAATATTTTGGGATATTTTTTCAAAGCTTCTGAAATTTGCCTAATAGAATGTAAAATAATTAAGCCTTCTCCCTGTTGCCCTGTGCTGCCTGGGACGTGCACATGGCTATCTCAAAGCTGCTGTTGTGGTTTGTTTCTATGTGAATGCCCTTGTATTTGTATAACTCAGAGGGATTTATGTTTTTCATCCTGCTTCT
>VZTV01054893.1:0-19111 GCA_013400875.1 Anhinga rufa
ATTCATCTTACCTAACTTTAGACATATATAGTGTGGATATCTCTATCTCAGCTTGCTGTCTGGAGTCTTGTGAAAGTCAATAAGAGAGAAGGAGGCAGTTCTAAGCCCAATTCATCTGACCTGTTTTAGACACCTTCTTTAGGAAAAGATGAAGCTTTCCCTAAAACTGCCTATTTCTCTCTAGTGACTTAAGGACAATTTAGGCCATTAAACCAGGTGCAGACATGTACGCTGCGCTATCTACATGTCATGAATCCCACCCCTCTAGCACATTTGATAATATTTTTCCCACAGTGGGATGAGCTTAAAGCAACCTTTTTGGCCCCCAAATTACCCAATAGTCTCCTGGGCTTTTCCCCCTCCCGAAAAGTGAAATCGATGATATAAAATGGTTATTTCTTTGGTCTATACCCATTTCTCTGGCACAGGCAGAGGCAATTTTTCAGGTCAGGGCTTCCAGACCAGCCTGCCTGGCAGCTCTGGGATGCAGGGAGCACTGCCTCTGCTCACACCTGGACGCTCCATATCTCCCTTTCTCCCTGCTGCTGTCCGTGTGCTCACCTGCCACCGCCTGCCTTTCTGAGCCAGTCCCAGGGCACCTGTCTGCCCGTCTCTCTTCTGCTGAGGATTACGGTGCTTCAGCCCACAGACTTCTGCTCAGGCTTTGGATAATGGCTTTTGCTGTTCCTGCTATCACTATATGAAAGCCATTTAATTGCAGCATCTTCCATTCAGCCTGAATAAAGGGTGAGTAGGACATCTATTTGCTTTGACCAGGTTTGTGATTGATGCAACTGTTAATACTTCCCAGCGTAACACAATCTTCCTTCACCTCCCAAGGATGCTCTGTTGGTAACACGTCCCTGCGTAACTTTTTCAAGGACAGACAGAAAGTTGTATAAAGGGTAAGAGATGGGGATGAAAATGCCAGTGAGCCTTCGCCCTGCTGCTGAAGGGTTACCTCTTTCCAGCATCTGTCCCACACTTCACTGCTGCCCTTGGTGTCAGCAGAAAAGGTGTCGTTTCGTTGCTCAGCAATGACTTCTAATGGACCACTGGCAACTTTTCTGTGCAGATCTGCCTGCAGTGTCCTAGGGTCATCTTGCCCCCTGGGAGAAAGCCAGGAGAGACACCTCCTGCTGTTAGGCATGTAATGAGCTTTCATTCTTTCAGGTAAAGCTGAGGAAAGTCATCTTCTCAACAGGACTGTACTGAGCAATCACCCATCACTTGCCTTGACATGGTGAAGTTGTCAGGGACAGCAGGTCCCTCTGCCAAACTAGTAAAGTGCACTGGTGATTCTCATCCCAACCAGACACAATGCCACATGCTCTCCCCAAGATGGGCAGGGAGAGCAGCTCCCTCTCAGACCTAGAGATACACCATGTGTCTTTGGAGGTAACAATTACACCCAGAGAACAAAAAGCATAGCACAATAAAAAAATTACTACACAGAGCTCCTCAGTAAAACAAGTCCAATTTGTATTATATTCATGGTGCCACATAAGAGCATTTAAGCCATCCTTCAGGTTACTTAGGTCCCAGGAAAAATACAGCAGCATATAAGGGGGGAGGAAGGGAAGGAAGGGAGAGAGAGAAAGAGACTGCGACTGTAGCCATCAGGAGAATAACCACAGGACCCTCAGGGAGGCTCCTGGGATCAAACCACTTTACTCCCTGTTATGCACAAATCCGCCCCTAGGCCCCCCAACAGAGCATATATAACTCTGTTTCCCTTTTTAGCAGCCTCAGTAGAATTGCTTGCATTCAGAGATTTTTAGCTAAAGAACACCATAGAATTAGAGCAGTTTACACAAGCTGCAGGGTTGTTCTCCTAATACAACACACAGATAAGCACGTTTCATAAATAGCAGTCAAGCAGTCAAGCCACAACTACCTGCAAATGTAGGGGTGCTGCAACAAGGTAAACTGAGCATGGCAATGACAACATAGGCAGGAGATATCCTACGCTATCAGAGTGCTGCTGGGGCAAAATATGGCCAGTGCACTGCAAATGTTGGCTGGCCAAGATGCCTTGTTCAAAACAGCAGGGGAGGCAAAAAACCTCCCAGTATTTGCACACAGGGATTCAATGGCCTTACTTCAGCATGGAAACAATCTCATTACCTCTGTGCAGTCAACAAGCACTCCTATCAATAGAAACGTACCTCAAATACCCTAAAGTGTCATTAGTCATTCAAGAATCAGCAATAGGTGGTAAGTAGGATCGGACGGTTACATACCATTGCAGTTAGTGCCATTGACTGTGTAGGACAGGACAGAGACAAGCTTCCTTAATAGATGTGCTTATTTTCTTGTTAGCATTTGATTTCTGACAAACGTCAATGCTGGTGATGGTATACGTCTTCTGGCTTTGCTTTGGGATGCACTGCCCGGTACTTTTTTCTCCAAGCACTATGCTTTTTCTCCATCAACAAGCTGGAGTGTGAGTCAGCCTTTGCTATGGGGCTGTTGCTACCCTAACACTACAACAAGAGACCAGGATCAGGCCTGACCTCTGTTTTCTGCCACTTGCTTCCCGCTCCCTACTGCAAATGCTCACAGGTCTGTGTTGTATTATGTGGAGTAGATCATGCTACTCTTTTGGACCCCTCCTGAGCATTACTATGAGATGAGATGGGGAAACACTGAAAAATTTCTTAGTACAAAATATTTATTTTTAGTAGGAAATAACATAAGAAATAGACTAAACATTTGGAAAGCTTTTAAAAAATTATTAAAAGAGCTATAGGCCTAAGTGGAGTCCTTGCAGGAAAATAAGAAATACAATAGCAGTGGGAGACCCAAGGGAGATGAAGTTTTGAAACTTAGAGAATAATTGTAAAACTATCAGTCCTGGGATATAGAAAGATAATTTAGATACTGTAGAGCCTTATAGTGGCTTTTGGCTATTTCTGTCGTCATTTTCTGCCATGTTATTTTCTGTCAAGCCTTACAATATTTCTATAATGACTAACCCATTTGTTTCCCCAAAACTTATCTTTGGAAATTATATACAAGGTCGGAGGTACACAACTGAACACTCCATTTATTATCAGGAACAAGAAGATCTGTCTGGGCCACATCACCAACTGTAGCTGTCCACCTAATAGGATGAAATAGGTTGCAGAGAGAGTAACTGAGTGGTAAAGAGAGGCACAGCAGGTGACAGAACAAGAGTGATAGGAGAAAGATCAGCAAAACTAAAAGCAAGAGAATATTTATCATTGGCAACAAAACCAAATCAAGCTAATGTCTTCTCAGAGCAAGACGGGTAAAACAGAGTGACTCAGTAAATGAGCTGAAGTCATTTGACAAAAGATCTATTCAGCAGATCACTTCTTCGCAGAAGGATCTGACTGACATCCTTTGCGACTGGAGCTTATTCCCATACATGAGTAGTTTCAAAGTGACAATAGTAAAATTCTGCCTATCTAGTAAATACTTTCATTCCTAACATGGGCTGATAGCGCAGTTTGCAACTTTTTTTTTTGTGCTTTTCTACAAGTTTGTGCTGCATCTTCCAGTCTGGGGTGAAGAAGCATTGCCAAAGCAAACGGAACCATTTACTAGAGCTTGTCACAAAATAAGGCTCAGCTCTGAGACCCTAAATCATGAGACAGTTCCACTGAAGTTGACAAGAATCACAGTGCTGAAATACCTGCAGATCTTAAATTCTGCCCTTTGATGAACCATACCAGTGGGGTGCATTGGCTCATACCAAGGTCTGGATCGCACACATAGAAAACCTAAAAAAAGTTGGTGCCTCGTAAAAGCAGCAATGGTGAAAATGTGATGAAGGACATGCTTCAGGGCTCATTTAAGTGATGTGATGTGGTATGAATCTCATCTCAGCAGAGGGCCTGTCTTCGGAAGGGGTGTAATCGATAAATCATGTGCCAATTGTATTTATTCAATATGTCAACTTGTACTCCACTCTGGAGTGCCCAGGCCAGTGCTGAGGGCTGGCGGTGTCTTTGCTCCACCTCTCAAATTCCCAGTGCTGAGTTAGGGTTCGCTGTTTGGTGCTCACGGCAGCTCAGAGAAATAGAGCTCCACCGCTTCCTTCCACAGGGAGAAGGGAACTGGAAGGAAAATGGCAATGGAAAATCCCACACGTGGGAGGCAGGGGTCGATGAAACACCAAGGCAGGGTGCAGTGTGCTGCTTGCCAGGGAGAAACCGAGGAAGTCATGCCCCAGTGCCCAAGGAAAACAGGCAGGCTCTCAGGCTGGGAGTCTCCTGGAGCTGTTCGTTAGGGCTGTTGAATGGTCTGAAACTCTGAAGCCATTACTGACAGTGCAGTACTAGTACTTCTGGTTGGCACATGGCAGGTACACAGGCAGAGTGTGAGATCCACGCATCTTAGAGCATAGCCAGAAATAAGAACTGTGATGTTGAGAGATTTCTTCACCTTGTACTGATGAATTACGTTATTAAAGACCTGATACAAGGCATACTGAAGTCCAAGGGAGACTTAATGCTGTACTCACCGTGCTTTGGATTGAGCTTTAACATCCCAGTTACTAATGCACAGCTATCATGTTCCCTTTCCACACCAAACACGCACGAGCATCAGCCCGTATTGCCTGCAACAGCCCGCTGCCCCTGCCACTCCCCGAGGCTCGCAGTGGCAGGGCTCCGAGGCTGCTCCCCTGCCTACTGCAGGTGCAACCCATTTCTCCAAGTGCCCAGAAAAATTCCCCCCATCTCCATGCACAGTTTGAAACACCAGCAGATCAACCAGAAAATCAGCAAGGCTTGGAAATAGCTTTCTGCAAATTTAAGGGGCCTGAGATTTTTTTGTTTGTTTGTTTAAAGAAAAGAGAAATCAAGTGAAATAAGCCTAAGAGAGACTTACCTTGCATTTAGACCTGGATTATGGTTTGTGCTGTTTTTCCTCTCCATTCTCCTGCACACATATGGTGGCAGGGGGGAAGGGGGGAAAATAAGAGCTGTAAGAAGTGTAATTGATGGCAAAAGAGGTCCAAATGTGTGCACCAGATCCAGACACTCTCCAAAATGTAATCCTTGTTTGTCTATATGATGGGAATAATAGCCTTCCTCACAGGGGTACTGGGAAGATCAATAAATAGTTAATGTTGGTCTAGGGAAATGCACGATGCCTGCAGTGTAAATCAGAAGTAACCCATTGAAATGCATGTAGTTACATATGAATAGACCAAATGTAAAAATGAGCACATGCAATTTCCTAAAAGAACAGTGCTAGTTACGCTGTAAACATTTTCTCCTGCATGTGGGGCAGAGAGTGGACTTCAGACAAGATTCTGTGCTGGTGTAAGTCTGCATCGTTTCATTAACACCACTGGAAATATATAAGTTTAAACAAGAGCAGGTTCCAGCCCCTAATACCTGCCAGTCACGCAGCCTTTAACCATGCCTGTAGCTTTCCCTTTGCATACCCTCCCAATTCAGGCCTGAAAAATCTACATTTTAGAGTCCCCGGAATCTCGTCAGTGCTGTATTTTCAACAAATTAGAATAGGTAACACAAACGTGAGGGTTAGTTTTTAAATGTTCATATATTTTTGAACTCTCTTGCCCACAACATCTCATACTATGTATCGCATAGTTAACCTGGAGAAAATGCCAGCTCCCTACCCACAAGGCCAGCTACTTCAAAAGAAAGCATGGACAGCTTTGGTGCAGACACATCTCACCATCTCTCTGAAGTACATCCATGATGCTCTATACCAGCTCATAATATTAGAGAATAATATAGCAATTTCTGTGGCACAATAAATTCTAGTCAAGAAATCAAATGCTAAGGGATAGTAATTAAACTGGAGTGGCTGTGAAGGGTGCTCAGTGGAGATGAGGTGTGAAGGCAGTGTTTCGCTTGGGGCCAGCCAGCAGGGCTGAGTCTGTGCATCCTCTGGGTACTCAAAGAGAGGCAGGTTAGGGCCCACAAAAGGCATTTTTGCCACAAGCAGGCCAGTCTCTAAGGAGATAAAGGAGCAGAAATTCCTGTGACTCCAACCTGAGCCAAAGGAGTGTTTTAAAAGGGGGATAAGGAGAATATAAACAAATTGCAGTTTCCCGGTCCAAGCAGAACTGGTGAGAGTTCAGCCCCTGCATTTGGGTTGGGCCCCGCAGACCCCACAGCCTGGAAGCATGATTAACGCCCACAGATCTTCTATGGGAAGAGAGAGGAGCAATTTCCAATGGGCTTCTCCTTCTCCCCTTTTGTCTGAGCGGGAATTTGCCTGTATGTATTCCCTCAGGGAGTGGCAAAGGGGAGGTTTGCACATATGAGTGCAGACATTTGGATTTGAGAGTTGTGATCTGAAAGGAGAGCGAGGCTGCATATTTTGCTTGCCAGCTCTGTAGGCTGCTGTTTGATTTTGTCTCTCCTGCTCAGGTGTGTGCACTCTGAGGGAAGGCTGGGAAGCAGGTATCACATAACTTAAAGGTATTTTTCACAAAAGTTGCCTGCATTGAAAACTCTGTCAGTCTTATGCATGAAAAAGTGAGCCTGTATTTACAGAGGTCAGCCCCTTACCTGCCAATGTCCTTTTTTCCCTGCCATGCCATTGTGTTTGCTCTCTGACTGAGTGTCACTGCTGCTCTGGCAGTGTGAGGTATGAGGAGGATGAAGAAGAGTGCGAAGGTGAACCCAAACTCACCTAAAGCATGGGCCAAGAGGCCCAACCAGGGCAAAGCATCAGCATCAGTCTGCACTGGGGCTGGCCCTGGACCCAGGGTGAGGCAGCCCATGGGACATTGCTCCCTACCTGAGGAAGAGTGTGGCTACCAGCAGCAAAAGTTTCCCACCATCACAGCTGAGATGGAGCTTGGAGGCACCACCTCGGAGGCCAGGGAGAACTCACTCAGTGCTTGCCTCTCTCTGAAGAACGATAAGCCAGATTACTTTTTTGTGATGTGGACATCCGTCTGCTGGGAGCTGTCTTGCAACCACGCTAATTTCATGTAAGGCTCTGAGCTGCCATCAGCCAGGAACAACTTTCAATCACTGCTGACCTGGGCAGCATTTGGACTGGCAACTAGGAGGAGGAAAGCAGTCTACGTCCCTTCCCCTATTCAAATCTTTGGAGTTATCCAGACCCCCCGGGACTCTGAAGTTCATAAAACACACGTGTCTATTAGAACATGCCGAGGTTTGCACTCACACAGATAAGTTCACAGTCGGAAAGCGTGCCCTTTTCTTGATTGACTCAGAAAAGAAGAAATTTCTCTGTCCCAGTAGAAATCAAGGAATCGCAGTTACAAGCAGTGTTTACATGCACATCAAACACCTGTTAATGATAGGGAGAAGATCTGAAGGGAAGAAGCAGAGGTTTTTAGCTAAGATGAAGCAGTTGGATAGGCAGGGACCTACCAGCTTTCCTGGAGGAAAATGAGTCAGGAGGCAGAGACTGAGAGTGGAAGTGTGCATGCCGGGTAGGGAGAGGAAGAAAAGCCTGGCACATTTGCCAGTAGCAAATTGGGCTCCCGCATGGTCTAATTCCTGCTTCACCACAGACTGCTAACACAGCTTGGATAAAAAGGGAAAAAGGGAGAAAAAATCTATGCAGGAGGCTGCAAGAGCACATAGAGTCTGTTCTGAGCTCCTTCCACAGGCAGACAGAAATCAATAAATCAATAGGAAATGTTCGCTGGCTGTAAAATGGGTAGAGAAGCCAGTGTCAAGCTGCTTTAAGATGGATGGACAGTAGGTTTGCAGTTTGCAGAAAGGCTAGAGGTGACTATCACCTTGAGATGGGATCAGCGGCCAGCAGCCCAGCAAGGCTTTGAACCTTGAGTTTATGATTAAGGGCTGGGGCATGGATTGAAATACTCCTGTGTCCCCTGCACAGTCCTCCTTGGACTTTGCTGGCTCTCCTCCTCGGCAGCACCGATGCGCTGGCAGCCGGGGCCCAGCAGCTGCCAGCGCTGGCCCTGCTGTGCCACTTCATTGAAGTCGAGGCTACAGAAGACTGAATAAAAATTGACTAGATGCCTGGTGGTAGTGAGGATTGATTGAAGACGGGCAGGGGTTTTCTACCCCACAGTTGGATTTTTTCCTTTCTATGAAGAATTTGACATAATGTAGGCAACGATTCCTGTTCAGAGTATCGCACCTTCGTTCCCTCCTTAATGAGACAAGCACAGAGACAGGAAGCAATGCCAAAGATGCTTAGGGAAAGCTGGCATGGGTGGCATCCTTCTTTTCTTTTAAAGTTGAAGTATTTGCAAGGGGTGGGACAGCCGTACTTGCAGCAGGCTTGCTGTGTGTCTCCATGTGCCCATTCAGGTCTGGAGGGTGGCTACTCTTCAATCAGTATTTTTCAAATTCAGAGATGATTTTCACTGTGGTGTGGCTCCTGCAGAGACAGAGAAGCAATCTAGCTTCAGGCTTCCCCGCTTCCACAGCCTCCCCTCCAGGACTTGCATTTTTTTCAGTCTTCACAAACTGCTGCTTATCCTTTCTTTGAGGACAGACGGGCCCTCTTAACCTCTTGTAACCAAGACTCACTCTCTCCCTCATAGCCCTCAGAAGCAGTAGATTTGGGGCCAGCTTCTTGCCCTTGCCAAATAAGACTCTGCAATGCCGTCATTGCTGCACATGTGTTAGGCGTTACTATCGCTTATGTACAGGTCTGCTTAAAGGTGTGCCTGCTGCCAGGCTGCCACAGGGAGGCTGCCACGCTGGCCAGTGCCTTAAGCAATTCAGCAGGGGGGATTTCTGTCCAAAGTTAGTTAGGACTGTACAAGACTGGTTCCTTTTGTTTATCAGCAGGTTTTCCAAGACAGTATTCAGCTTCATGCAGCATACATAGATGAAGTATAAAGGGTAGAAAGACTCCAATTTCCTTACTTGCATTTGTTATCTTAAGTTCACACACTATGATATCGACAACTAAATATGTATATTGAAGTAGTATGCTCTGGTGATAACAGTCTGACTTCAAGGAACTGCACCCAACAAATGTAAAATTTAGTTTACAAGGTTTGTCTTTCATTCACTCTGGTAGGCCAACAGTCTACTCACTTTCAAATAAAATTTAGGCAAGAAAATACCAGGGTTTCGTACATACATTATAATAGAATCAAAATTTAAGTCTAATCTGCTGCAGTGGTTCCTGGTATGTTCTCTAAATGCTCCCCTGAAGTTTCATGGAGTGACAGTTTTCGTAATGCTGGTCAAGTAATCAAGAATTCAGTTTTCTGGTGTGTTTTCTGAATCTTTATTTCTCTGGGACTTACTAAGTCTTACAGTGAAACTCATGTTGGCAAACCTGACCAGGTCTCTAAAGTCTGACAGCAGTCTGGAAATGGGCACTTAGAGTGCAAGAAATAGTCTAGCGAGTGAATCTGGATAGAAGTCACAGAGATACTGTTTTGGGAAATCAGCAGGGGCTGAAATGGGGCTTGCTTTGCACAGTGGAAACTAACTGTGAAGACATTTTGTCTACTTGCCTACATGGTGAAAACAAGAAAATCTGGAAAATCGGTATCATAGCTTTTGGGCTTAAATGTCTGCCATCTTAGGCTGTATTGACCAGTAAAGTCTTCATCACAGAGCCTTGCTTTTGAGGAAAGAGAAGGAGCATCCCAACACTGGACAAAACAAAGGGAAAAGACTGTGAAGAGCCAGGTACCCTGGCACNCGTTTTCTCTCCTTTAATTTCCTGTTAGTTTTCAGATTTAGGCTGTGTGATTCACAGAAAAATACCCACTTGTTGTAAGAAATTTAAGAAATGAGAAAATATCTTAAGTCAAGGAAAAAAAATTCTGCTTAATCTCTGTTGGATGGCCCAGTGCACCTGTCAAAGTGGATGCTGACATAGGTGTGAACACAAAGGTGGAAATGGCCTTGTCAATACTTAGCTGTTGCAGCTAAGAGTGGGTTACCTAGATGAACCTCTGGAGAAATCTTCTGCAATATTTGGACCATAATCAAACCCCACTGAAGTTAATGGGAACTTAGCTTGGAATGGACTTCGACTCAGTCTCTTCAGAATAAAAATCCCAGGATTGTCCTTTTTTGCTGCTCATGTATTAGTGCCCAGAACAACAGATACACTTTATTACAAGCATATTTTATGCTTCTGGGCTAGGTACATCAGTGATGAGAAAAGCCAGAATTTTCCATGTGAACACTCTCCCTTTGCTTGCACCGGTGTACAGTGCAATCCACATACATGCACCCTTCAATACCGATCCCATTCATCTGGAGCAACAGCAGATGCATCAGCAATTATTGATACCTTAGTCAAGCACTGAACTTCAGAGTCCTTCATTTTACATGAACTTATTCTGTACTCATCCCATGGACACTTGGATATTATACTGAGAAGCAGAGAAAGTTTTCTTCAAAAGAACTGTAGCTGGTGAAGTTGACCATGATACAGATTATATGTGTATGGCTAGGACCTTATAGCAGTTTGGGTTGTTTTTTTTTTCAGATATGCCCATTTCTACCAAAACCTTCTGGGAAAAACAGCTGCAGCCAGTTATGAGAACCAATATGCAGAAAGAAATTTAGACCTCTGCAGTTAAACTTCTTAGCAAAGTTATAAAACATGGAATAAAGGCTCTTCTAGGGGAAATGGTAGGCACCTTAAAGTTCAGGTGCAACTGTTAGGACACACACACCTGCACAGGCAGCATAAAATAAGCAGAGGCTTAACAAGGGATTTTCAGCCCGAGCACATTGCCTACGTTTAACCTAGTTCAGATCAGCTGGTAGCAGTTGTTTCTCAGGTAGGGAGAATTTTGTCTCTCTCAAGCACTGCATGATTGTTTTGTAGATTTTTTTAGTTCATCTGTGGTAGAGTGGAGGACTTGTAATGAAAAATTCATTAAATTGGTTACTTTTGTTCTGTTTTCAAATCACTTGGAAATAGATGTTGACTTTGATTGATTTGTTTGTGGCTTGAAGTGGTGCTATGGTCTCTGTGCAAACATGGTTTATCCTGTAGTAGGCTTTACTATGTATCGTCACTGCATCTGCTGTCCTTGTTATTAATTATGCTTGGTGAATTCACAGTGCAAAGTGTAGAGCACGCTTTCTGGATGACTTGCAAGAATTTCAGTTCTATAGGTGTGTTTTAAAGCAAAATATTTAATTTATAGGAAACTAAAAAAAGCAAATTTCAACAAAAAAATTAGTCAAATAACTTAGTGCAGAGTTTTGCTTTTTCTGTGCTAAACTCACTCGGACATGAGAGTTCCTCAGATTTAGCAGAGATATTTGCAGATTTAGACACCGATCTTGAAATAAGCCTGTTAAGTAGAGTACCACCGGGAGTAAATAGTTCCATGACAGTGTTTGAGTCCACCTGCAAAATCTTACTAGAAGGTCAGTGCCTTAATTTCTGTGTTCATTAAAAAATAGCTGCAAATCCCACAATACTCTAGTGTACCTTTTGTCTCAATTTGATTAGAGCCTGCTTTTTTTTTTCTTAAATTATTTTTATTTTTAAGTTAAGAAATCATAGACAGTGGAACCCCTTTCATTAACCCCTCTTTCATAAATCTCATCAGGAAATTGGTTTTTCTCCCCAAACATTAAGAAATATTGAAGCAAAGTGAAAACTGTGGGGGTTATTTTAAATTATTGTTTACATTTTGGAGGTTCTTTTTTAAAATGCTATGAATATTTTCAGTAAAACTCAACTTCTGTCAAACACTTGCATTCTCTTTTTAAAAACCCACTCTTTTTTCAATTCCAGAAATGATTGATAAAACAGTTCAGTTGCTAGTTTTATTTTAATATATAAATAATTATTAGGAAAGAAAATCATTTCCTTGCAAAAGTAATGAAAGAGAGATTGTGTCACTTGGTACAAAGAGAAAACAATACAGCAGGAGCAAATATTTCATATATTGAGTAACGAGTTGGCATACGGTTATCTGGTGTATAACAAGAAGGCATTTGTGATTCACTTGTCCCACTCTAATCTTTCTTTCCTCACCTGCTGCAGTTCCATACCAGCCTCACGCAAATAGTAAATCACCCTATTTCTCTTAACCGGCTGCTCTCCTTTAATTGTTTTTCATGTTTTTATTTTTCCTGTTACTTTATTGGTGTGTGGTGCCTAGAAGTCTAGCAAAGGATTTGTCGTGCTAGGATCTCACCTGATATTTCTCCCCACTTAACGTGAGAAAACCAAGGCACATCTCTAATTGCACAGTGGCGGGGGGCATCCCCAGTGCACACCTCACCAGTGCTTTCAAAATCAAGCCAGGAGTCGTTCAGGCTGAGACAACGGTTTCCTTTTGAGATCACTCAGCTTCCTAATGGGCGTCAATAATTTCCTTCTCCAGCTTCTCCTACAAGATTAATCGCTTTAGTACCTGAGCCCCTGTAAATAGCAGGTCCAAAGTATCACGCTAGAGCCCAAGGCTGGCTCTGCATTTTGCACGGGGAGAGCCTGCTTCCCAGAGCCCCGTGCCAGCGCAGCACACGGGGCAGGCGGGCAGCACCCGCCGCAACATGTTGGAGCCGGCCTGATGGCTTGCTATTGCCAGAGCTGTATTTGGAAAGCAATGGCATTGCAGCTTGTGCTGCCCTTGCCCGGCTCCGCGCTGTGCGTACGTGTTTGTGGGCAGAAGAGGAAAACTGACTGAACACTGATATAATCATAAAAAAGTGATCTTATCAGGGTATACCTTGCCGATGAGATCCTACTTCTGACTTACAAATGGTTCGGCATTGCCGGTAACACAAAAGCCAGAAATAAAGCAGCCTTTCCGCACAATGGGGATGCCATGCTTGTGGCTAATAACATTTAATGCTTAGACAAGCAGACAGCAGTGCAAAGACTCTCCCCTCCATGTTTCCCTCCACCTCCCCTCCCCCAGACTCCTCCTGCCACTTGCTGACGCCATTTGCCTGGGACTGGAGGTGTCTGTGAGCTCTGAAAATTGGATCACAGGGATAGCTCTTTGTCGGCCCTGGTCACGCTGACGGCAAGACTCGATCGATCAATACTCTGTGTGACACTTTCAGAATTCATTGGAAATTATGTCCTTTTCGAATGACACCCACATTTTATTGAGGGCAGCTCCAACAGAAAAGCACCAAGTGTGTTTTTGCAAGATAGGTTTTGTTAGTGGTAAACTTCACTTTATTTGTAAGGTTTTCTGTATTTGGGATTTCTCCATCCCTCCCTTCAACCTCCCTTTTGAAGAGGGCAGAGATTTAATCTTTAAAGGTAGCTTTGTAGTCTGACATTTAGAGTGTGAGCCGTTCCTAAGCCTGATGTTTATTATGACATATGGCCTCTTCATGTAAAAAACAGTAAGCTTTGGGGGAGAATTTTAAAAGTAGCCTGAGGCTCATAGCACACAGCTAAAAACTGATTCACAATTTTATCCAAAATATTATGACCTCTGGGTAAAACTATTGCTCCACTATGGATTCCCATGAAACTACTTGGCGCTGCTATCTCAGAGCCAGTTCCTGTGGGTGGGACTACACGGGTCATTCAAAGCAACTCTTCAGAGCCATTAATTGCTCATGTTGACAGGCAGCAAAGAGCGGTGCTTGCAGCTGGAGGCTTCAGGGGTGAGATATGTAGAGAAGGAGAAATGGGGGAATCATTGGGAATCTGTTTTGAAGGACTTGCAGAGAAATATGTAACCTTTCCATTGAATGTCAATATTGAAAAGCAATATTTAGCCCTTATATTTTGTGACTTCAAAGTAAATAGCTGTGGTTGCTAGAGGGTTTCAAATGCTGTGTGCCTGGCATCCTTTGGGGACTGCACAGCTGGATCTTGGAGGATCCAGACTGGGTTTTAATTCTGCCCATATCAAAACTAAGGCCAGATGTGTCATTTGGACTTAGACTCAAAACCACCCAAAATGCACAGGAGGCTCAGCCTCAGTCAATGTGGTGAGAAAAAAGGGAAGAGCAATTTCCTAAAATATAATCCTGTGTAATTTGGGATTTATGGCATTCACTGAGCTGCACAGCGTCTACAGCATGGGAGATCTGTGACCAGCTTAGCATGTGGGTAGTCCTAAAAAGAAGTGGAAAAAAGAACAAGGCATCATTTGTGAACTTGAGACACGTCTGCAGAGTACAGGTGAGGAAGCTCATGGCACAAAAGCAGTTGATGTGGCAAGATTCTTTCCAAAGGTATTTTTGTGTTTTTACTCTATGTGCACGTCAGGCAGAAGAACTCGCTCTGCATTTCACTGCTGTGCTACTGTAGCACATGGGTTTCATCTAACTGTGGATTAAATCTTTCCTGGACCATAACTGGTGCACCATCGCCAGTCCTGCACTGACTCTCTGCACTACGGTGCATTTTACCAAAGTGAAAATGAACGTTGCAAGGTCCAAAAGTTGGTGATAGGGGGAAAGAGAATATCAGAGGCGGACTATGGACTTATTAATCTGTTTGGTTGCCAGGAAACATCAAAACTGTCATAAATTATTAGATAGCAGTTTATAGGGAACTTTTCAGTTGCTAATCCTGCCCTTGTAATAACACTTAATAGTTTCATTTACTTTGTTCTTAAGGAATGTGACCTGGCAAATTGGATAATTACTATCTTGAATTATAACATGAGACTTGAATGGGAGAAACTAGATATGGAAATCGGAGTGACTATTGCCTGTTTTAGAAAGTTAATTCCTGTAGCTCTGTATGCGGAAGTAACACAGCTTAGTGGAAAATATATCATCTGAGCCCTGCATGAGGGATAGCTAAAACATCTGGGCTTTTAGTGCAAGGTGTAGAGGCCAATGCTGCTAGTTCTGGTTGCTGCCAAGTAAATGGAAGCTTGTCCAGGTGAGGATTTCACTTGCTCTGGACAAGCATCCTTAGGCTAGAGACAGCATCAGACTTCCTGGTCGGAGAGCATTATAGCTTGTCCCTCAATGCAGCTGCAAAAGATGTGGGTTTAGTGTGTCCCTATCTCTTAGTTTAATCTTAGTAAACTTTACTTTCAGCTCCAGAGGTTTCTGATTCAACTCTTGCTGTCTGAGACCACAATAAATATTTGCAGAGTACAGACTTGTGAACTATTAGAGCTTCTTCTCATGAAAAAAAAATAGTTCTGTTGTGACTGAAACTTGTGTATCTCCCTTATTTGGATGTTCTGAGTTCCTTACTCATTTTGCCTTAGTTGATTTCTTACCAAGCCAATTTAAAGCAATCTAAAACACTGAAAAATAAAAGCATAACAGTATTTTCATGTCATGAGTCTGCACTGAAAATTAGTTTCTGAACTAGTGTAACTGAGACTAAAAGTCTCCTTGTAGGCATGTGAACATTTGGGATTGAAGTTCTGCTGGACTCCAATTTTGCAATGCCTTTTCTAAGACTTTGTGAGAAAATTGGTAGGGTGGAGTGATTGTACTGGGGCTTCACTATTAGAGTAGGCTGTCAGAGTTGCAGGTTTATAGTCAAACTTTTCTTTATAGAGAATTAAGAGTGATCTGTGGTATTTCTCTCTAATTGCTCAAATGGTCTGAATGCTGGTCATGGAGGCACCTGATACCCGAGCCTTTTATGAGGGGATTAATGAGCATAAGTCTTCAAAGGTCCCAAACGGGCTATAAAAACATGGGGGAGAGAGAATAAGCATCTCGCAAGCATCCTCAAACCTCCAGCTCACGCATAATTGTTGGGCAAGAGGCACCACGTTGTTTGTGGGAAATGAATGGGTTTTGCTACTGCTCTGGCATCAATTTTTTTACTAATTCTCATTTATGGTTTTCTCATAATGTTCTTTCACCTGAACCATTCTTAAACTGCAAACAAATACTTATTCTGTGACAGAGTGATGTGATAATGGTGCTCACTGCTGTCTCAGGTGATCAGTTTATGAGAAAGTTGGGTCAGGTTTTGCGAGTCTTTGAGCTTTTAGTCCAGGACTATCGATAGTAGCACAAATCAAATAGAGCGAATACAATGTAGAGCAGAAGAACAGCAAGAGATTGAGGATGCTATTGTACTCTGGGCCTTTTAAAAGTATCCAGGAGTCCTAGAAGAGTCTGGTTTCTTGAGACAAGCTGGAGCATACAGGCAGATGGGTATCACATTGCATCTCCTCCACCCTGCAGTGGCATGGCCATCATTTCTCATACTTAAGGATAACATCAAGAATTTCATTCCCAGCCTATATCCACTGAAGCAACAGAAAGAAAACCTAAACTAGCTAAACTAGCATATTCCTAAAACAGTGATGTAAAAATGCCACATTTTGTTGCCAAACTGGCTAATTTAATAAAAAAATCATTAATTTAGTGTGAGGTTGAGGTGAACTAGGACACACCACAGACACCACTGTGGTCCCTCCTTCCAAGCAGACTGAGAGAAATAGGTTCAAAGAAATGCCATGGATCTGCAACTCCTATTTTCTTTAGCTTCTATTAAAATCAAGAACAACAGTTTTACTATTAGCTTAAACAGTTGCAAGGGAAGATTCAGCATAACAAAACAGGTTCTGCAAATATTTTCTTTATCATGACAGCTATATGCATTTTACATACTTTTAAACGTTTAGACTTGTGTGCACTAGAATCCTTGAAAGCTCCAAAGATACTGTCAGTGAAAAATACCTTAAGTCTCCTGAGGGTGTGTCCTGTATAACTGACCAAAATGTTGTCAGCAAGGTGAAGCTTTAGCCTTAAAGTGCAGGGAATCTTTTAGTCCTTCTAGGGTTTAATGAGTTGGGATTCTAAGCTGATTCAGCTCTTAAACAGTCTGATCATTAGTGCTGTATCATCTGTCACCTTTGGGTGATAATTAGAAAAAGAAAGTCAATAACAATAGTACATAACACTACTTTACCAAGATTTAAACAAGTTGTAATATTGTTGAACATCTATTGATGAGTCCAAATGTGCCACAGGCTATTGAGCACAAAGAGTGCTTTGATGTGATGTTTTCCATTATTAATTTGATGTGGTGGAGTTTGTAGAAGTGAGAACATTTGTTTTCATTTTATTACATGTGGGAAGAGACTGAGATACTTTACATATTCATTTTCTTTTTTCCTATTGTTCCACTAGAGCTTTTGAGGAACAAGCACAAAAGAAAAAGAGACTTGGAAAATTATTGTTCTGATTCAGTTAATAACATTAGACTGTTTGTTTACCATATCTCTGATTTGTTTTGATTTTTATTGATTTATTTGACCTCCAAAATATACACCCTATTTGTATGCTAGCAGTCCCTAGATGACTGGGGAAAAATTTAAGTGGAACTGTTTTTTTTTCCCCAGAATAGAACAAGATCTCAGGGACTCACCACAGTGATACGAACACGGGTCAGGATTCATTACTGCCTTACTTTAGCAATCCGGATGTTGGGCCTGATGTGTATGAGATACAATAACTGACCACTGCATTACTGGGGTTTCTGATTAACCACTTCCTCATCTGCCTGTTGGTTCTTCCTTTGGGTGATTAAACTCATTTGTAAAGAGCACAATTATGGAAATCTCTAAAGAGTGAGCCTTCTGGAGTCGTCTTTTATTGCCTTGTTTTGTCTAATTAATCCCTTAATGAAAATTCTTTCCCTTCCTCTAGCCTGTCCTTTTTATGCTTTGTGCAACCACAATACGTTAACACTTCAGTCATGGATCTGCAAAATGCAGTTTTGCTTAGCTGATGTTGTGCCGTGATTTAAACAGGGAAGTTGTTAAGACAAAAATAGAACAATGTACACAAAATATCTGAGCATAAGAGAAATGTCTTTGCAGATTGACTAGGTACTTTCAAAGAAACACAACTGAGACAAGCTGTTTTCATCTCATGTCTGGATATATACACATGCAGTACACTGGATAGAAGGCATGTTTTTCCTTAGCAGTTAAATGAAGATACTTTACTTTTCTTCCCTCCTGTTTGGAAAGAATAATATCAGTCGTGCTTGGGACCCTGCAAAGCAGCAGGTAGTCCTGGCTAAATCATGCAGATGTTTTGTGCAATGGCATCAACATCTGGAGTATGGGCTTTGTCGTAGGAGTAAATGGCACCTAACAGCCGTATCGCCAATTTAAATTCTAAGATGTGAAACTAAACTCGGATGGTTGTTTTGAAATCCAGTTGTATTTTGGACAATAACCACCCCATACTTCATCTCTCAGTACAGGAGCAACTGCAGCTAAGCAATTAAACAGTAACACACAATGTCTCGAGCTAACATTAATAAAACATTAAAACCAGGAATTGTTCATATAAAATATTGAGGCACTACATGCTGTCATTCTCAGTATGAGGTGGAAGCACTTTACATGGATCAATTACTTTCCTATAAAATGTAAAGGGGAGCCCGAAATGCAAATGTAAACCCAAGTTCAGCCTGGGTTCTAAATCCTCCAAATATTTTGGGATGTTTAAAATAGGGGTTCCCATCAGTTTCATGCCTACTTTACAATAAAAAAATGCACTTCATAGGCATAGCAGAGAGGTGAAAGATGGCATTAAAAGCTACTTGGTTCTTTCCAGTAACCAAATGTCCAGATTTAGTGAATGAAGATCAATGAAAAACAGGAACTTGCATCAGTAAAATATAAACCATACAGTTTCAAGCTTTGGTTATCTACAAATCTCTGTGACACTCAGCCCATTCACGTATGCCTCTACACACAGAAGCAAGGCAGCACAATCGCTTCCCAGCACTTGGATCTAGCAAGTCCCATTTATTATACATCGCGCTGAGACATTCCCCAGACAAGGTATCCACAGCTAGATGTGGCTGCAAAGTCCACTTCTTAGACAAGGGGCAGAGAAATGTGATTGGGTTCTCCTCCTGATAAGTAAACTCTACATAATCCTCAGGGATGATAAAATTTGTCTAAAGTCCAGAATCTGGGTCAGATAATTGGTTACCTCTATGGCAGTTATACCAACAACGAATTTGGACCTCAGACTTAAAATATTCTTTGGCATATATAACTTTATTTTGACATACACATAAAATCAGCTGGGTCTGTG
This sequence comes from Anhinga rufa, assembly GCA_013400875.1. NCBI lineage: Eukaryota > Metazoa > Chordata > Aves > Suliformes > Anhingidae > Anhinga > Anhinga rufa. The sequence continues at coordinate 18,927 of VZTV01054893.1, forward strand.
AAAACGCACAGCAAACCCTTCATAAACGTGAAGCATCTCCACTTCCATACAAGCCAGACTTGACCATCTCAAAGTAAATTAAAACATGCTTCTTACAGTAATATTATTTTAAAGTATTAAACTGTTACAGTAGCAAGCATTAGATTATATAACATAGTAGCCTTCCTAATTATTGTAAAAAAAAA
>VZTV01054894.1:0-13474 GCA_013400875.1 Anhinga rufa
ATCTCCCCTTGGTGAATCCATTGCAAATCCTTGATGAATCCATTGCTCTCATAGCCTCCAGGAAAAACTTCAGAATTTTGACAAAGCCCCAGATCCTTGAATTTTGAAATGTCACAGAGCCCTCTGCATCACCATCCTCACTGGGCTCCCACTGGCATTGTGTTCCTGGGCTGCACTGGGGTGGTGCTGCTGGTGGAGGGGAGGCAATGAGCCCTGAGGGGTTGGGGCATGTCGGGGGACCCCCAAGCTGGGCATGGCTCTGCCTCCATGGCTTCCCAGGGCCCTAGTTTTCTAACATTTTTCCTCAGGACACCAAGGCAGGTTGGACACTGTTATGTTGTCCTTATTGTTGATCAATAGACAGATAGATCCTGCTGACCAGGTGAAGATAGACATCTTGAGATATTTATGGGCCATGGCTTGATTTCATCCAGCCTGGGTGGACTTGTTGGGTAGCAGAAGGTGTTTCCTAAAGTCTGTGCTACTAAAAGAGTTTGGAGGGCCTGGTGGGGCCCCAGGGAATGAAAGATCTTCCCATGCTCAGTGCTCATCTGGCAAGCTCAACGTGCTCCTCAAGGTCATTTTTTAGGCCAGCCTTTCTTGCGGGACAGAACTGGGACAAAAGGCATGGCTTGCTCTGCTGAGGGTCCCTACAGCCCCCTTGAGACTTGGGGGAGTCTCATCCCCAGGAGCTGGAGGTGCTGGGAGAAGATTGGACTGGCTGAGGAGCCTGTGCCTCTTACAGCTCCTTACCTGCAAGCTCCAAAGCCTAAGGTTTAACTACTCTCCCACCAGTCTTGCTTTCCCACACCCTGATCCCAGGCAAGAGGCTGAACAGTAGTTGGGGTCTCTCCCATTGCCTTATTTCAAATAGTATTTCTCCCCATCTACCAGAGCTGAGTTCCTTGCTTGCATCCCACCAGGATACAACTCCTGACCAGATCTCATACCTAAGTGCAGACAGCAAGAGCCATAATCCCCCGGGGACTGACAGTGGGGTTTATAAAGCCCTGTGTCTTCCTTTGGCCATTGCTAGCGGGTTAGAGGACGTTAACTCAGCTCCTGTGCGGATGCCTGTAATAGGAACAGTGCCTGGGGAGGCATTTGGTCCTTGTTAGCAGGCGCTCGGTAGCTGTTTTGTCATTTTTCTTGTTTGTCATAAAAAATAAATACAGTTTAATAGATGATCTTACAGAGCAGGTTTTGGCAACAAAATAGACCATGTCCCATTATAAACTTGATGTGTATAATTTAAAGCAAGATGGAATATAAAACCATTTCCAGCTCAGATGAGGGAGAGGGAGACACAGACTTAGGTCTTGATTGTGCTGAAATGAAAAACAGTACATTCTTGGATAGTGTATTAAATCAGGCATTCTGTTTTATGGAGTCCAAACTATAAACAGCCTTTTTCAGAATAATTAATCACATCATTTATTTTTTGTTTGAAAAGTGGGGGGGGGGGAGGAGGATTTCTTTTGTTTGTGTATTTTTAGAGATGTCATATGCAAAAGAGCAGCCCTAAACACCATAGAAGATTATTTGGAGATCAGGGAGGACTTTAAGGAGACATTGCTGTCAAAATCTCATCCATTATCAGAGATTTAAGGAATGCCCTGATGAGCCCTTGGGAATGCCATACCTGATGAGGAGAGCTGGGCTCTGGAGCCAAGGGCAGGGATGTGGAGCGGCAGTGGGAAGGTGAGTGGAAGAGGCAATGATGGAGCTGGTGGTGTGCTAACCACCTCTGATTCCCAGGCCAGTGTTAAGAGTGCGTTAGTGGGGACTGGGGGGCTGGTAGGGGTGTCTGTTAGCAGAGGTTGCTCCTTGTCTGATCCGCTGGCCTGCAGTGTGCTCACCTTCCATCCAGTTTGGAAAAACCTGCCCATTTCTCTGACTTAAACTGGCCAGTTAATTCTTACTGGGATTAGAAATGGGACAGGTCTCTTCTATCAGCACTGTCTCCATCATCCTGCAAAGCTACAAGCAGAGGACCTGGAACCCACTGCTATAAATCAGCACAGCTCTATTGGAGCTGGAAGAGGGATGCGGATTTCTGCCAAGGAAAGAGGGAGATCCAAAGCGCATTTCCTCCATCCTCCCATTGCGTAAAGCAACACGGCTCCTCTGGTTTCGGAGCGGTGGGACTGGCTTGCCTCAGTCTGCTCTGGCTGCTCAATTCTGATTTCAGCAGAGCCAGTGTAAATCCAAAACAGCTCTAGGGAAGTCAGTCAAGTTACTGGAGACTCAAGGCTAGAGGAGATAGGAAACTATTCACAGCTTGTACGTAGCTGTCGACATTATATGTAAAAAGCTGGCTGAATGCAGCAACAATGTGCTACAGGCAGGGTGCTAATCTCTGTTGTTATTAAGTTTCCTGACATTTCCCATTATTGTAGCTTCTTTACAGTTCTTTATAGGACTGCAAAACTTTAATCTTTTAGGTTGAAATGCATCACCTATGTGCCATCCATGACATAGGTGGTGCTACGAGGTGAAATCATGCCTTTTCTTGATTTTCTTAAGAGCTGGGAAGCTGCACAAACCCCAGCTGTGTTAACAATAGCAGTTGATAAAGCTGCGAAATCTTGCACCCCAGAGGAGTTCATGCCAGCATTTCTCCTGCCTGAGCAACCCTCACTTGCGCGGTGCTGCCCACGTGGGTATGGGTTTTCATACGTGGTTATGTGCTGCTTTCCCTACAGGACCTCACCACCCCTCCCCATCAGCAGGAACTGTGCTGAGGTACGCTGGCATGAAGGCAGGTATAAGAGATGCAGTGGAAGAGGCAGGACCCCATCCCCTAGGGCCAGCAGCATCTTGTCTTATCCATGCTATGTGGAATTATCTATCATCCACACAATAACTAACTCACCAACTCCAATAGGAAACCTACCCTTCTGTGGCAAGAGGCTATACACTAATGTGCATGTACAAGAAGGTGAACCACCCTTTTTTTGAGCTGGAAGCTGACAGTGCTTTACTGGAAAACCAAACCAGTTTGCTTTGGCTGTGCTGCTGCCCGTCTTCATGGCAGCTGTACTTCTGCTGCCATTCCCTGGTTGGGGTACTTAATGCCGGAGGTGTGGTGCCAATATGTTGGAGCTGAAATGTATCGGCTTAATGCCAAAATAATTCACTTAGGGTTGTTTGGCTTTTTTTTTTCCGATGAAAAATCAAAATTTCCTCTGCAAGATGAGACATGATTTCAGTGGGGTGGGGGAGGATTGAGTGGTGGTGGTGCGGGAAGAGGAAATAACTTTCTTTAAAAAAAAAAACAAACACAACTAAAAATGACTTTTCCTTTGCAAAATAAATTTTATGACACATTTTTCTACCAGCCCTAATTTTGAACAGTATTAGCAGTTTGGTGCCAGCCCGATGAGTGCTGGAGCAGCTCATATTCCTGTAGGAAAGAGGTATAAATCCTAGCACCAAATCTGAGGCTGGCAGTGGACCTTTCTCGCTGGGAAGCTGCGGACCAAGATACCTCCTATGTGGAGAGGAGACCACCTCAGCGGGATCATTGCACAAAGCTGTGGTCTTCTCACAGCTATATTAGAAATACAAATCCTGCAATGAACTGTTCAAGCATAGAAATGCATTTTGGCTACCAGATGGCTGGTAAAATAATTGTGTGAATAGACAGCTGAGTTAGTGATGGGATTAGATAACAATTTCATTTGGAGAGAAATTGTTCCTAAAGGGTCTGGTTTGGGCTTCCCACATGTTGTATTGCAAAGGTCCACGATGTCATGTTGCATCTGCTCAGGACTGACCAGCCTCCTGTCACCAAAGATGCATGTGGGGTTGCAGGACACTGACTTATGGGGAAGGGTGACCTTGCATTTCAGATGTAAGGCTTGAATTCAGTTCCTGGCTCTACACTACAGTTTCTCTTGCCTACATGTTGGCCTCCTTGTGCCATCAGCAAGGCTGGAGCCACAGTGGTGTCCAGGGGTGGGACCTCCTGGACCCATTTGTATTTTATTAATAAGCCAAAAGAGAGCTGCAGGCTCCAGATGCCATTACAACTGGCAAATGGGGTCAGGGTGCATTGCTCTGAGCCTCTGTGAGCTCTGGCTGTTTGTCATACCCAAACCCAAAATGGAAAAAACACAATTTTCAGGACATAAAGAGCAGAAAAGGTTTCACTGCTCACTGGTTTGCTTGAAGCAAGCAGATCAATACCACTTGATACATAACTAAATAAAACCAAGCCAGACGCCAGCTTGCTGGATCTTCAGCGATAAATTTTGTGGCTGAAAAGGTGGCTTTTCTCTTTGGAAATGGTGCTAACTGTTTTCCCTGTTTTGTGGGTATTAAGGGAAAGAAATGGGAACTTTTCTCTTCTGTTCCTCTTTGTGGTTTCATCTGGCTTTTGTGAATTACACCCTGAATGCTGGTTATCAGCACTCAAGCTCCTGCCCCTGGTGCAAGGCTGGTGCAGTTTCACTGTAGTTGCTTGTCCATGAGCAGATTTGATCCCAAGGAGTGATTGTGGATAGAGGATTTGCTCTCACAGAAAGAACAGCTGGTGGTTCACTACATTCCCAAGCAAAATTTATGGGGAGAACGGAGGTATTGAGCAGGTGTCTCCTGTGGAAAGTATCTTGTGAAACTGAAATTTTCCAGTTTGGTATTTTTTGGTAGAGTTTTTCTTGAAACATTTTAAGGAGTTTCAGGCCACTGACTGGCCTTTCTCCACCGCTATGGGACTATTTTTCTTGATCAAAAACCCCTACTTTTCCTTTGGACTTCTCCTCAAAGTGCTGCCCAGAGCATGGCCTTCTCCTCAGACTGTCCAATGGCTTCCTGATGGAAAATTATGTCCTCCAGCTTTGGTAGTGAGAAGGACCTACATGTTTCTTGTACAATTGCTCCTGTGGAGCTGTGAGAGGAGGATGGTTTACCACCAGGTGAGATCTAATGTTGGCAAACATGGCTGTCTTTTGGTGGATCTAGAGATGTTCCTGGTGTGATGGAGCCTCCAACCTCCACCTCCCTGGCTAGCAGGGCTGTGGTGACTGAGCTGCATCCCTGGGTACTGGCTCCATGTCCTTCCCACCTCACCAGTGCTGCACTAAGAGAGGTCAGCAGGGATCCAAGTGCTCCGCGATGATGGACACCTCGTGTTTGTTTTCTCTTCTCGCTGGCGAGCTGTGTGTCTCCTAAGGAGCAGTGCGGGATCAAGCAGCCGGTGGGAACCAAATGGCTGTGCTGAAGTAATGACAATCTCTGGTGTATGAGCTCTGAGAAGCTCTGCTGTTATGTGCTCTGCCCCCAGAATGAGTAAATAAAAGCCTCCTCATTTATTTATGATGCAAATAGCAACTGTGCATTCAGCTCTAGGATTTGTGGATTATTTATTTAGAGCCTCTTGTCTCAGAGGCACTGGCTTTCTGCATGCAGGAGGCATCTGTCAGGGTTTATTACCCACAAATAGACATTTTGCTTCTTGGGCTGTGGCTGCTAATGTTTTGGAAGCCTGCTGTGGAAATGGAAATCCTTCCAGGGAGACACAGATCCCTTGGTCCTTCTTCTTCAGAGTCAACAGCAGCAGCTCATGGTCCCACCAGCCTCTCTGAAAATCCCAGCTGCACTGTATCTCACTCCCGTGGAGCTGTTGAACACTGAGCTCCTTTGGGCATGTTTTTTACTGTGATAGCACCAGAAAGTGATGACTAAAATCCAGTTGCTGTAGGTCCTTGGCCTCAGAAAGGTAAAGGGAAGATGGGTAGGAGATAGATACAGGCAGGCATGAAAACAGTAAGACAGTATTTGGCCTAATATACTAGTAATGGTTGCTTGGGACCTCCCTCCTCTCCCCCCACAATGGAAGAAAGAGTGTCCCTGTGTACCAGAAGTGTTGGATTTGTCTTGTTCCACAACCAGACACACAAAGAAGCTTTGTTGGGTTTCCAGAGACCTGGGGAGTGAATCGGTGTTCCCCTGTGACAAGGTGTCTTTCAATACTCCTGGTTCTTCTCAGGTTGGTGGCTGATAAAATTTTGGTACTTGGCTTTAGGAAGCTAATGACACTTATTTGATACACCCTTCTCAGGTCATCCCCTTGGCTTTGACAGTTGATGGAGTGCAAGTGCTTCTGCAGAGTGCCTCGTTAGTGATCCATGGCATGGACCAGACCTCAACTCCAAAGCTTTGGTGAGTACAGTCCTGGACAGCATTTTCAATGAGTGCAAAGGCAAGGAGGGAAGGGCTTGTTCCAGCAGGTGGACGAGGCCAGAAGTGTTAGATTATGATGAAGGCATTCTGTCCATCCCCACTGGTTGCAGTTGTGGCACCATCACAGGACTTGAGGGAGGAAAGGCACTGGCAGCTGGCTCTGGCCCGCTGCCACTATTTCATTATCCATCAAGTTATTCCTTGCTGAAATGTCTGTCTTTAATTACCCTGTGCAGGAATCCTTTCTTTGTAAAATGATGCCACAGTCAGAATTTTAGAGGACAATGCTGATTTTTTGAGATTTCTTTTCAAAAAGTTGTATTTACCCTTTTATTTAACTGCCTGTCTTGCAGTCTTAGGGCCCACAGGCAGGAACTATATTCTCAGTACCCCCATGGTCTGTTTTTGCACGGTAAAATCATTTACATCCACTAAGTCTCAGAAACATGAGGTAGAAATAGAAGAACTAATTCATACTCTGAAGTACAGCTGGCCAACCTGCCACAGAGGACGATTAAATCCAGACTGAGGTGATCAAACTTAGGCACCTAAATGAGTGACCAAAGGTTCAGGTCACTGTAGGTCTTGGATCTCTTCTTTTGCAGACAGAAAAGGCTGCTGTTAAGCCAGATAGATTTTGCTTGGCTCCTTCACTCATGGCAGGATTTCCAGGGCTTTCCAGGACTTTAGCCATTCTCTGAAACCTCCTCCAGCTTTTCAGCCCACATCTCAAGATATGGAGCTGCCTGGGACCTTATAGGCAAGATTCAACCTAAATTCTGGATACCTTGTGCAGGAAGCCACCCCAGTGGTTAGTGGTGAAAAACACTGCTAGCTGGTGATGTTGTTTAGAGCTGGCAAAGTTGAGAAAAGGGGGTGTCTAGGAGGTCCTGGGCTTGGAGAAGGTATTTGAAGTGGCATGGCACTCCCGTAGCAAATAATTAGCATGTGTCCTGGAGGGACAAAAGGGGCCGGGTACAGATAAATAGCAGAGTGGTAAATGTTGTGCCTGCTCTGCGTGTGCGTGTCCTGAGATGTGTATGCATCTGGAGTGATTTTGGGAGGTACTCAAATACCGAAGAAGTCTACAGAGATGCAGAAACCTACAAATGGGGCCTTGGTGACTATCAGTGTCTCACCTGAAACACAATATCAGCTGAATGGAGGGAGAGCTGCAGATGGGCCTTGGCTCTGCAGCGGGGCAGGATGCAGCCTGCAGCTGTTTTCCACGGGCAGCTGTGATGCACAGCTGGAAAACCCCTGCCCCGGTACAGCACCGGCCACGGGGGCTGGGGTGGGTTCTCCAGCCACTTTGGCATCTAGTCTTGGGCTCAAGCCAGAGTGAATCTCATTGAGGGGCTGGGATGAGGAGGGGGTAAAGAACTGTTTTGAGGGCTATGAATAGCAGCTTTCATCAGCTGTCATTTCGTATTACAACTGGCTCAACATGGAAGTGCAGTGCAGGGACCTGGGAGCAGAGGTTCCCCCTGCCTTCTGAATCCCAGCCAGCTCTTTCCACAGTCTCCTCTGGCTCTTTGGAGACTGAACCTTTCAGCTTGAAACTGGCTGCTAAAGGGCTAGCTGGTGGCAGCTGCAGGACACTAGCTTGCCTCTCACTTGACAGCATGAAGAGGGGGTCAAAAATGACCAGGACCTTGTTGTGCTTGATATGAGTTGATGTGGATGATGCACAAATACAAACCGTTGCAATCTGGAAGGAGTTCTGCAGCACCTAACCTGAGCACAAGGATGCCAAGTGCATGATTCTTCAAACAGGACTTTATGTATAGAGAGCCTTCTGCCAAAAGGTAGCAGGGAATTTGATGTAAAAACAGAAATATGCTTCAGTTGCCTTGGAATACAATATCCTCCTGAGCTGGCTTGCATATCGCTTCACAAAGATCAGCTGTCCACCAAACTACCAATACATCCCAAACTTGGCTGCGTTTCAGTGCTTGTGGGATGTAGTATAAAAAGAAAAGGAGGATGATTGAGTGTCTCTGTTTCCAATTGACCATGGTGCAAAGTGCCTAAACCTAAGCCTGAGGATGGAGCTACACCCTCTGTATATGGATGGTTGTAGGAGTTCTTGGTGTCATTTCTGGCTGGAGATGGGTGTGGTGGTGCTGGAAGGAACATGAGCTTGGAAAAGGAGTTTCCAACAGGGAGTAGCCAAAGGAAACTTAGTTTTTATGCCGATAAATTGGAACTGGGATTACAAAGGCAGAGAATAATTCTTATGCTCTGAAACTCATTCATTCACTTAATTCTGGGTTTGGGTGGTTGGTACAGGAAAGGATGGTGGCCAAGGGCTGAGCACAGAAATCTCCAAAACCCATATCTGACAGAATTATTCATTTTTCTTAACTGAGCAGTGTGTGCGGGCAGCTCTGAGCAAGCAATATGCCGAGCATGATGGCTGGTGCTTGCCAGTGCCCAGAGATGCTGTGGGTGTGCTTGGGGGGAGAAGGGCTGGGAGAAAGGAGGAGGTGGAAAAGCTGCATTGCTCCAAGGCCAAGGTGGGGGTTGAGCAGAGAAGGGGTGTGAAGGACAAATAACACTTCTGCAAGAGCAAGCCTTATAGAAACAGCTGCTGCACTCCAGTTCCTTGGTGTTTCCCCACCTGCATCTCCCTTGAACCTTCCCTTTCATCCCTTCAATCTTTATTTCATTTGATTAATAAAAAACTTCTTTCCTTCTCCCAACAGAGATACTGGAAGGCAGCCCATGGGTTGGGAGTGGAGGGAGGGAATAGCTGCAGCTTGGCTTCTCCTCTCTGACCACCAGCCAGCTCCCTATCTCGGGATGGATCCAGCAGAAGCACGGGAGCTCACATCCAAGAAGCCCCTGTGCTCTGCCAAGGCCACACAGGTAGCAAAGAGCCTGATAGAAAGGCAAATGAAACATCTGGGAGTCTTTTTTTTTTCTGTTGCCTCCCCTGTATTTCAGAGCACTAACTCTGATGTGCTTGAAGGGCTTGCCAAAGCTCAAAATGCTCCAGTCTCCCACATGAACACCCCTGTGTGTGCACAAACACACGCCTGAGTCTGTCTAGGAAACCTGGATCAGAGGACAGCAACTATATTCTGGAGTAATCTGTTGCCTGTGAGACCCTGAGGTCCTTTTAGGAGAACAAACAGTAGGCTGTTCCATTTAGCTCTTTGTTCAGCCTTGGTGCTGCTGCCCCAGAGCAGAACGGGCCAGGGACTACCAATTCCGGGAACTTGTTCTCCCTTCTCCTGCTTCTCCTGCATCCTCCCCTAAGAGTCTAAAACTGCAGCTAGTAGATAAAGGAAGATGAGCCAAAATACTCCTGTGAGAAGGAAACAGATCCAGGCAAGGGGGAATTGGCCTCCCTTGCTCTTCATCAGTGATGCCCCACAGACTGCCAAGTAATTTGCTTTCCCATCTGCATCCTGGATGGTCTCCGGCTCCTTTGCAAGGAGTAGGAATCTGCACTCAGGCTCTCCCCATGAGCCCTTGCCTAGCAGCATGGCTCTGGTCTGGAAACACTCGGCATTGCTAAAGGGCTGTGCAGTCTTAACAGGTTGTTTGTGATGGTTTTTCCTGGTGCGTGTACAAGCTACTGAGGACGTTGGTGGGATGGAGACAAGCAGAAACCCTCCTGATAGCCAGTGCTCAGGCAGGGAAACAGGATGCTGCTGGGAAGCAAAAGGGAAAATAGAGCCTGTGGGAGAGGAAGGAAAAGGCTAAGGCAGGATTGAGATAGGGAGCACGTCAAGGACAGACGGGTCGGCTTCCTGAGCCCATAGAGCCCCATTCCCATAACTGGGCGTTTTGGGCCATATTTACCCCCTACACAGCAGGAAAAAGATTTAGTTCCTACTTGTTCTGTGTTTGGAAATCAACTACCTTAATAGGAGCCACAAACTCGGAGAAGGGGTTTAACTCTTGTTTTCTTGTCCAAAGGCTGGTCTGGTGATAGAAGAACTGACTGAACCTTCCTTAGCGTGGCAGGGACAGGGCTGCCTCACACAGGGCTCACCTTACTGCGCTGCAATTTGCAGCGCTGCGGGCGCCCAATTTTGTTGTGTTTTGGGACATTCAGGAAGAAAAGTGCAGAATTCCTTCTTTGTGTATTCAGAGGGTAAGGATTTGATGCCAAGGATGGGCTCATCCGAAACTTGGCTTCAGTTTTGGTAATCGTCTCTGACTTGGACTCTTGTGAAACCATCAGTAACAGCGAGCCTCTGCCACCAGGCAAACACAGCCATGGATTTCACAAGTGGATTTGAGGCAAACAGTTGCAAAACTCTATGTGGATGCTGCATCATTTGGTGTTTGCATTTCTTACTGGTGCTATTCCTGTTCTTGGTCTTACTTTGCATTATTTATGCCCATCTTTGGTGGCTGTACTGAGGAACGGTTGCAGAGATGAATACAAAATGTTAAGAAGTCCAGATCTGCAAATATTTTCATGATCACAATCATAAAGGAGAATTTGGTGATTGCAAAGTGTTAACAATACTGGTTCAAGAAATGAGCACATGCCTCAGATCTGATGCATTTCAGGAGGGGCAGTTAAGTATCTACAATGCATCCAGTAAAGTTTGTTAGTAACTATTTTCAACTTCTTTCTTTCTGAGAGATGTTTTATCCAGGCTGGGAATGGGAGTACTGCCATGTGACTTGACTGAGATACCAGCAAATAGCTTAAATAGATAATTTCCTAACAACAGAACTAGCAAATTACGTTCCTGTAAGCCATCCAGCTGAGAGTCAGTGACAGAAGTGAAAAAAATTATTTCAGGAATTAATTGGGAGCAGAGAAGGAATCCAGTGTCAGTGGTGCAGGAAAGACACAAGAAAAGGGAAAAAAAAAACCTTTACAAGAAAATATAATTTAAACATCCACAGAAGACATGCAAATGCAGCAGTTTGCTCATTGAGGGGCCTCTGGATTTTTCCTAATGAACTCTAATGCAAAGAGGAAATTAAAGAACTCTGTTTTCCACTCTGCCCAGTTGCAGAGCGTCTGCGCGGGGAGCGGGGGCCAGTGCCAGGGAAGAATGCTGTAGTGCATGCTGACGGGGGAAGGACTGGGCCAAGAAGGAAAGTCTCTGCTCTCAGGCTGACAAACAGTACTTGTCAGGATTTTTTTTTGACAGAGTATTCTTGTTTGTTAAGCAAGCAAACAACTAATTCAACAAAACTGAAACTTTAAGCAGGAGGAGTTCAGCCTGGATAAACTTCTTGACCAAGTGTTTTTGTTTTTTTCTTTTTCTGAAAGGGTCTTCCAAGATGGCCCAATAGCTCAGACCATTTCTTTTTTGAAATAGAAATATCCAGTTTTCTAGTCCATAATACTTTTAATTTTGAATTGTAAGCTAAGTATACCATGAATGGGGCTTCTTTGCTGAAGGTTTGGGAGAATTGAAACCAAATGTTTAAAAAGTTATCTATCCAAAATGCTTGGCTTGACTGAACTCAAACGACTAGTGTTTTTTAAAAGCTATAAACAATAATGAAATTCTGACTGTTTATCCCCATATTACTTGAGAATTGTTTACAATTTTTAGACATTTTTCAGGAACTAAAAACCTGTTCCTCATGTATATTTATGCTGGCAGCTGCTACCTAAAAGACAGCTCAGGTCCTCGAAAAGTAGAAGCATAGGACAATTTTCTCTTTAGTAAAGCTGGTAAAATATGGGGTGTCAAACCAGGATGAATCCCCTGGCTAGTTTGGCTGATGGGGCAGCGGTTGTATCTGAGCAGTGGTTGCATTTGGGCAGGCTCCTCTGCAGCATTTCCTTCTGGAGTGCTGGTGCCGAGGGTCTAACATGCACTGCGAACACTGCGCTCTCCCCATGCTCTCTCTGCAAGCTCCCCGGCTCCGGGGAACATTGTGTCTGAGAGGGGTTCAGGTCGTTGAAACATGAGACTCTGACTTTGGATGGACATGTCCGCGCTGCCTGGAAAATGAGCCACAGCTTCTGTTTGACCAAGGTGGGATCAGTACCTGGGATCTGGCCATGCAGGGTGCTGTGCCCAGGGCTGAGTTCCAGCTGGAGATTGGTCAGCTCTTCCCTTAATAAGCTTTTCTGAGACAGTGAAAGCCCAGATTTGATCCTGATGGCAGATGTGATGATGCGTACAAGCAGCCCATTACTACATCAGGAGCATCTTCCAGGTGCAGATTACATGATGTCTCCTCCAGATGACACAGCTTGTGCTAGCCAGGGTAACTGCAGACCAGGGAGAGCTCATGTGGCACCTCTTGCTCACCGAGACATACAGGGCCAATATCCAATTTATATGGGCAGAGCTGGCCGTGTCCTGAGCCCCAGCCCTGCCAGCAACTTTCATGGGTAGCCATACAAATAATTCCTTTATTTAACCTTGAATCTTCTCATTGTGGAAAATGGAGGAATTTGGTCTCAGGCCAATACAGATTTTGAGATACAGTGATCCACAGTGAGCTTTTTTAAATCATGGTGTCATGATACGTTGGTTATATCTTTATAATTCCCATGGGAGGCGGCTAGAGACATGTCTGTGGGGTAAGATGTGCCTCTGAGTTGGGGTCCTTGGACTGTGGTTTCACTTTGGACAGCAGACCCTGTCTGAGCTTAGCAGACATGTTCTTTTGTCCAGAAGAGATGATTAAAAAAACAAGTAGAAAATGGCTCCTGGCAATCCAGCAAATCCTGTGATGTTGCTGAACTGATAATGTGCTTAGAGGGCCCTGGCTGGATGCTCTCCTCTGCTTCCACCAGCCCTGCCTGGCCCTGCACCTCGCTGAATCCTTCCCTGATCGCGGGGGGAGCCTGTGGTCAAAGCACAAACCCTTCTGCGCACCCCAAAGCTGTGGGTCCTGGGAAGTTGCTGGGGCTGTTTTGCACCAGCAAAGCCCCGGTGAGCTGCAGACAAAGCAGCGTGCAGCTGCAGAAGTGTGGAGGGGCAGGTAATTAGATTTGTGACTGCGTTCCACCACTTCCCTCTGTGCTCTTAAACTTGTCCTTCTCAGGAGAATTTCTTCACTCCTTGCCATCTCTTCTGTGCCCAGCCATGGGGGGTCTCCAGCAGTGAGCAGTATAGAAAATCTATTGATTCTGTTCCATAAGCCCTGTACAAGGGAACGTTAGTGCTCCCCAGCCAATACCTCTCAGTTATTTCCTTTAGACGTTGCTCACATGCCCTAAATCACAGCTGTTGGTGAAAGAACAAAAGAAATGAGCTGGAGAAACTGTGGCTGAGCAGGTCTAATCCTGTCTACAACATCACCATTGCCCTGGCGTTAGTGGAGGAACTCACAGAAGCCAGAT
>VZTV01054897.1:0-11461 GCA_013400875.1 Anhinga rufa
AAAAGAAAAGAAAAGAAAAATTACAAGTTTTACTCCTGCTTTCTCTTGAACAAATGCTCTTGTTTCACTCTTAGCCCTTACTCTTTCTCCCCATCAGAAAGACAGGGGCAGAGCACAGAGCAGACGTCATTCACAGTTCAGGTAAGTTTGACACTGTGTACAAGGTTGGGAGCTCAACGGTCATTGAGCACTATGGGAAAAGGAGACCTGCACCTAGAAAGCAGACGTATGTTCCAGGGCTTCTTCCCAGAATTCATTTCAGCAACATGTACCAACTCAAAGATCTACACGAGAAGTAAGAAATGAAGATAGAAATACTCACTCAGTATGAACCAGATCCCAAATCCAGGTCTCAGGGAAGAATTTCCGAACGGTGTTAACACCACCCCCAGCAAGCATCTTTGACTCAACTAGAAGATTGTGTATGGTTAAAGTATAATATTAGAGAGGTCAGGCCAGAAGAATCTGAGCTGCTCTCAGGCATGCTCAGCACCATAAGCGAACACTAGGTATTCCATTTGAGCATTTTTCCATTCTTTTACACATGAAAAAGGAAAATTCTACAGATGTAGGGTACAAGAAGAAACAGTGTCTTATATATCCTCTTTTCCCATGGGAAAAAACTAGAAAAGTCAGCTATTTCACAAGACATTTAAGTTTATTTCATATTGAAATGTCTCATCATCCAGTTAGAAAGGCGTATTCCCTGTCCTCTACCACTAGCTCTCTTTGATTTGCAAATGGGCAACAGTAACCAGTATTGTCACCAAAGCTTATAATGGTTTACAAATCCCCCTGAGAACTCAATCATTTTTATCTTGCTCAGTAGTTAAAACTGGAGCTGAATATCCAGTCCATTGGAAAACTGTTTTTGTTCATCTAGTCAAACTACAGGTCTGATATGAGGAACCAAGGCCTCTTTCCAGTTTTGCCATGGACTCAGTTGTGATGTCCAACAGATCATTTAGCTTGGAGGTACCTCAGATTTCCTAGCTATATCATGGAAATAACAATACTTTCTCATTTTGCTGGACTTAGAATCATATAATTACAGAATCATTGAAAAAATCTAGACTGGGAGGAACCTCTGGAGTTCTCTAGTGCAATCTCCTGGAAGTAGGACTAACTTCAAAGTCAGATCATGTTGCTCAATGGTCTTGTCCCGCTCAGTTTTGAAAACCTGCAGAAATGGAGATTCCAAAACCTCCTGGAGAACCTCTTCCAGTGTAGAAGAACTCTCATGGGAAAGAACATTTCCTAGTGTTGAACAGCAGTTTTCCTTGTGGCAACTGATGACTGCTACTTTTGCTCTTTTGCTGAACAATCTGACTTGGAGAAAGATAATCATACCTCTTGCTGATCTAGTGTGTTGGAGTGCTTTGGAGATTATGTGCTAAGGATGCTAAGTGCAGAGTGAATTCTTAACATTGGGAATCAACATTATTTTTCTGCACTGGCAATTCCTCTTAAATATTTAATTGAATCGTGATTTGATGAAAGGTTCTGACCTGAAAAACCCTGAAAATTTAGAATTATAGAATCATAGAATCATAGAACGTCCTGAGTTGGAAGGGACCCACAAGGATCATCGAGTCCAACTCCTGTCCCTGCACAGGACAGCCCCAAATTCACAACGTATCTCTGAGGGTGTTGTTCAAGTGCTTCTTGAGCATCGCCAGGCTGGGTGCCGTGACTGCCTCCCTGGGGAGCCTGTTCCAGCGCTCCACCACCCTCTGGGGGAAGAACCTTTTCCTAATCCCCAGCCTAACCCTCCCCTGGCACATCTTCCTGCCATTCCCTCGGGTCCTGGCGTTGGTCACCAGAGAGAAGAGATCAGCGCCTGCCCCTCCTCCTCCTCCCCTGGTGAGGAAGCTGTAGACCGTGATGAGGACTCCCCTCAGCTGATTGCTCACCCACTGCATTATGTGTTTATCCAGCTGTGTGCTGGACATTTTTTCCAGGAGGATACTGTGAGAGATAGTATCAAAAGCTTTACTGGAATCCAAAAAGATCACATTGACTGGATTCCCTTGGTCAGCTAGGTGGGTAACCTTGACATAGAATGAAATCAAATTTATTAGGCAGGACTTTCCCCTTGTGAACCCATGCTGGCTGGGCCCAATGACTGTATTGTCTTTCAGGTGTTTTTCAATAACTCCCAGAATAATCTTCTCCATATTTTTGCCAGGCACAGAAGTGAGACTGATGGGTCTGTGGTTATCGGGGTCATTCCTGTTGTCCTTCTTGAAGTCTGGGACAATGTTTGCCTGCTTCCAGTCAATTAATATCGATTTATGAAAGAAGTAGCATCCCAGTGTTCCCTGTCTTTTCTATATGCACCCTGTACCTAAGTGAGAGAGAATTGACCGTACTGGAAGGACTGTCAGAAAGAGGTTACTAGAGGCAAACTGGGATGCATAAACCTACTCCCCAAAAAACACCCAACATGCTGGCTGTTATTTTATACAGGCAACAGTTTTGAAGACCAGACAGACTGGAAGTGGAGATATAGTATGAACTTTCCTTTACCTGTGCCATAGATATTGACAGGGGTGACACCGTGTTCCAAATAGTCTGGGTAATCTTCCATATCTGATTTGTCTTCATTGCACAGAACTGGCTTCCGTAGCAAAGAGTTGGTGAAAACCTTCAGGCCCATATCCTGAATATGAAAGAATCAATCATGTCACTCAGGGTATGCACTAGCTACCAGCATATGCCTCTTCTCCCACCTGGGTTGTCATACCTCATCTCTCTCCTCCCTCCTCACATGCCACCCTTTCAACCCTGAATGTAACAACTCTTCCTCTCCAAGCTCTATGTCTTTCTTATGGAGCAGTGACACCCAGTGTTCTGTTAAGAGCTGTAATGATGGGGCTTATGTTAGGTCTTAAGCCATAGGGCTAGCAGGGAGTGGAGGCAAGTGCATCAGGAAACAAGTAGCCTGCATCATGGACTCAGGTCTTTAGTAGGAATGCCTGAGATCATGAGCCAAGGTCCTGTTCAGGAAATGCCTACTCAAGCATGGGCAGGATCCCAGTGAATATACCTAAGAAAGATTCTTAGTCTTCCTGAGTAAGAGGAACTGAGTAAGACAAGAAGGCAGAAACTGGGTGATCAGAGACAGAAGCAGAATCATCTGCCTTCTCTTAGCAGTGAGAGCCACTACCTGAGAAAGTTTAATGTTAATGTGCATGAATTCTTCTGGAATACCTCCAACTTAAAGAACCACACAGAGCACATACCCTGAAAATCCTGTAGACATCACCGTCACGACTGACATTCACAGGTTCATAGTACAAGCCATCAAAAAAGGTGGTTTTGACTGGAGTACACTCCTGTGGGTTGTCATCTTCCAGGTTAAGCCCATTGTAGTAATAGCCATATAAATCGCTCAGACGAAGCTGGTGGTACACCTGGGAGGTGAGAACAACTAGTGTAAACACAAGGGAAGTCCCAGGCAGGTGCAAAAACACATATTCAAAGCTTATGGTGGCCCCTGAGCAATCCCATAAATGTGGTGGGTTTGCCTAGCGATGCCTGGAGATGAATAAGCAAGTCAGCTGCTGATATGCAAGAAGGACTGAACTCTACCCCGCTCCTTCTGAGCTGCAATGGCTTTGTGGGGTGAACTTGAGCAAAAAGCATGGAGATATACTCCTGAGTTATGCAGAGAGGAGACTGGACTCCAACAAGATACTAGCTGACATCCACTGCTTTTGTTCTGAGCCCAAGGCCTATTTGAGTCATAAAATGGGATTTTGACATAATCACTCCTCAGGAGGAACTCTGCTTTCAAGGATTTATATTAGGCATATTCTTAGGACATGTCTTACATTTCCATGCTTTCCAAAAGTAAATGTTGTCTTTGAAGTGTACAAGCCATAGACCTTTCTTCAATCAGTGAGATTGAGTCTATTTCCAAGGGAAAAATGGTAATTGGAATGTCATGCTGGATGTCCCTATGTCAAAAGAACACAGGATTGGGGATGTGGCTTACGCTCTCAGCAGATAACTCTTGCTCAGGCTGAAGAAGGAGGACACTCTGATCTACAGCTCTCAGGGCACAGTAGGAGTTGGCAGCAGCTTCAAGGTGGAGACTGACTTTAGAGCCGGGGAGGCCCTGCTTTTCAGAGAACTCAAGCTGGACCTGGAAATGAATAAACCCAAGACAACCACACAGAAATTAGGAGAACCGTTTTGGCATATAGGTCTAAATCTCATCTTCCACCAGCACTCAGTCTACTGTCTGTGGGGCAAATCCCCTACTGCTACTTGGCCTTTCTGAATCCCTCTTCTGTAAAAATCCACAACCTAGTCAGCTCCCTCTCCCTGCTCCATTGAGAATTTAGTTTGAGTCCGAGCATACGTGTCAATTCCAGGGACAGGTCCTCATGTTCCCAGGCACATCTGTACCTTTTCCATTCCTAAAAGTCATTCCTAGTGCAGGGCTCTTGATGAAGCCATTCCCTAACTGTTCTCTCAGCAAAAGCCAGCTGATATAGCCCTTGATAAGAAAGCAAAGGTTTTCACCTTGTTTTTGAAGCACACATCACTGTGCATCCACAAGCTGTCAGCCACTATCTCCCCATGAGGATGCACGGTGTAGAGCAGCAGCCTGGCACTGGGGGCAAGCTTCTCAGTGACATTTAGTGTGATGGAGAATGCACCTCTGGGAGCTGCGGAAGTAACATGAAACAAGGGAGGAGAAGCCAATAAAAGAGATTAGTCAAACCTCAGCTTTGGTGGAAGGACTGCATATTTATCCATAAACTATCAGCACCTTTAAAAACAGGAAAGTTGGATATTGAAAGATTCATCTCACAGAGGCTGAGGAACAGCTCCCATCACAAGAAAACAGATACAAAGTGAAGGATGCTGAGAGCAGGGTGCTTTGCAGAGAGGGGTCTGAGATGAGCAGAAGTTGGGCTCAGGCCTGAAGCACAGGGAAATGTGTGTGTGATTACTATGAGGAGAGCACAACATTGCCTTTGAGTCTCAAACCTAGAACCTCCTACACCAGAGGAGATAGGCCAGTCTCCTGAGCTAAGGGAGACCTCTCTTAACACGGAAATATGAAGTTCTGTTCTGCATGGATGACAGCTACTAGAGCAGGGACAGGAAATTAAGCTTTCACATAGGTTTTGGTGAGTCACACACTATTACACACCTTAGTATTAGCCCCCAATATTATGGAAAACCCACATGGCTTCAAGCTGATTTCAAGAAAGGAAAATCATGTGACATAGCTCCCTTTTGATGAATGGGATGCCTTTCCCTAAACCATAAGGGAACCTATACTGTGCAGTCGTAGTGCACGTATACCCAGAGAAAGACCAAAGATGGCAAATACCAAGAAACAAGTCCTATATGTGGAGTGAGGCTTACTTAAGCCACCTACTGAAGGCTGGAAATAGACCAGGTTCCACAAGAAAAGATATTTCTAACAATCAAAGAATGAAGTTCATTTTGTTGTGATTGGTAGGATCATTGTCACTTTGGGTATTTGGAGATTTCTGAAAGTACAATGAATTCCAAGCAGTTAACTGCTAAATATCCTTGTCAAAAGGGACACCTATTATTTCAGACTTCAAAAAGTTTTAGCCTTCTAATTGGTGAAGTCTTGGATGTCACAGAGCAACTGTGAAACTGCAAATGCTCCTTGGCAAGAAATAAAACAGAAGAAGGTTACATTCCTTGGTGTTTCATCACAACAAAGTTTTAATCTTTCAACTAACAAGATCAATTTGATTAACATATGGGGGAATTGGCTAGATGCTGCAGCAGAAGCAAATGATACTGTGAGTGGTGACAGGTTTAAGAACTAGTACCTGATTTAGCTGCAGTTCTCTGCTTTCATCCCTTCTTACAAAACTTACAAATGCTCTGATGCTCAGAATGATGCTCTGAAGTACAAGTAACATGGCCTAGAACTTACCATGAGAGATGCTGACTTGCTTCTGGCCACTGAGAACAATTTTTCCTTTTGTCATTACCTGGTCATGGAAAAAACCTCATGAGATGGGATCAAAAGCGCCTCCTCCCTTCCCCCATGAAATCACTGATTTTGAGTAGTGTTCTGAGAGGTTTCAAAGGCCATCAAGTCAAGCTGTGATCTGTAACCACTGTCTGGCCTGGATATTTCTGCATTATATGGTGTTCAAGAGAAGGTGAAAGAAAAGAGATGTTTGAGGAGTCAAGATAGCACTTACCACATAATAGAAGTTTGTGTGCCTGGCATTCCTGTACCCCTCTCTGTTCAGGACATAGTGAACATTGATCATTCTCTGCTGGCCACAGCTGAGGTCCTCCCTCACTGGCTCAATTTTCATAAAGCTGTTGGTCCGTGAGTAGAAACGCCTGACAAAGAATGAGGCTTGGGGCTCATAATCATTCCTCCAGATGAAGAAGTCTGCACAGTCATCTAGTACCTGCCTGACCTATGAAGCAGAAGAGTCATACATGGGGAATCAGCAAAGTGGAATATAAAAAATGGCAGGCAGGTGAGAGGCAAAGTCATCTTCCCTCTAAAATATTCTATTGAGAAGCTGAATTTTGGGGCTGCTTAAGCCAAAAGCAAGAGAAGATGTGAAAAATTTGTACTTCACGAGCCCAGAGCCGGGGGACTTCTGGATACCTTAAAGTATCCAGACACCTATGGCACACTGCAGTAGGGAGATTATTTCAGATTCTTGCAGGACTGGGACAAGTTGTGTAAGGACTTATTGTGAGTTAGAATGGCATTGTTCTCAAACAGCCTTCTTTTTCTCAGCTTTTCCCATCACACCAGAGAAAAAGTATGAGAACACGAGAAGACAATTTGATGGTAACAGGCATGAGTGTCTGTCAGTAGAAATGCAGGGAAGCAGGCAACAGCAGGGAAAGAATCTGGCGTGCATCCAGGCTGGGTGGGGAAGGCAGGGCAGCTTGTGAGGTAGGTCCTTTAGCACACAGATTAAAGAGAAGGAAGATGGCTGCAGAAAGGGCTTCTGAGTGGCGGGAAAAGTAGGGAGGTGCTGAAGATCACTGCAGCACCCAAAAACTTATGGAGTGCAGTCTGCCACTCCTCAGGCACTGGTGCTTTCTGATATTAATTTCACAAAGGTTGCAGGTGTTGGTGGACTGACTGCCTACTTTCTTCAGCTGAAATAGTCCTGCCAACACCCACCAATTGCTTCTAATCCCTCTCTCCAATGAAGGATTTTTTTCAGCAATTAGACTCGTATTTACTTATTAGCCCATATTTACTTACTCTCAGCTTAAAGCTGGGATCAAAGAAGTTGGACGTGTTGATGGAAAAAGCAGCAGTGCCATTCTTGTCAGTGGTATAGTTGGCCAGGTATTCTCCATTGAGCTCCAGCACGACGGTCCTATCAGCCACAGGCCTGCCATCCACATTCATCACAGCAATCTGAACACAAAGAAGAAAAAACCCCAAAAGAATGGGAAATCCTCTGCTAACCAGAGGATGCTCACTTAAGCACTGAAGACAATTGCAGGGAGTAGAACTCAAGAGTGAAATGTATTTAAGAGGCAAATGCTCCTCGATATCTTGAAGGAGCAGGAGTTCTGTGACAGGCATAGATGGGCAATTCCTATCAGTGCAAGGACAAACTATATGTCACAGAGGGAGAAGGAATTGTTTATATACATGACCTCTTATAAAAGATTCTTTTAATGAAAAGTCTGTTTCTTTTCAGTGACCATTAGTTCAGTGCACCATCACATAAGTTAAAAATGACTGAGAGAGATGATGGTTTAAATTCTTACCTAATGCTCTCCCTTCCTGAGCAAATAGAAACAGAGGGACCTCAGAGCACAAACTCTTTGGAGGGCACTGATTAACAAACCTAAAACAATCAGATGACTTCATGGCTGCAGGTAACCTGTGGAGCTCAGCAGCACCTCCCAGATCCTGGATATTTGTGCATACCTTCTGTCTCCATTGCATATCAGGATGATGCTGTATGGCTCATCCTCCTTTCTGTGCCTGGATTTATCCTGCATATGCAGGTTGGTAAGAATTTGGAATGTGCTCCAACACCTATATGGCTTTAAGTAAATATCCCTGGGACTGTGTGATGCAATGCAGGGTAAATTCTACCTTCAGTTTAGGCACAGCTGTTGCTGAAGAGGTTTCTTTCAGTCTTCTTCCCCACTCATATGCCCTTTCATTCACCCACCTTTCAGGCATTCCCTAATTATGGCAGAAGAGAGACCCTAACACTCCAGGTATAACATAATTTTTCTCTAGGAGTATCTGACATAATGAGAGAACTACAATGGAAGTTGTCACCACAGAGTTAGGGGACATCCACAAATGGGGCAACACAGAGATCATCATGCAGGACCTCAGCAGGTTTGATCTAAATGTATCCTCTCAGGTACCCACCTCACCATAGTAAGGAATTCCCCTCTTGTAATAAAGATCCATATTCTTGAACATCACTCTGTCATTTTCTTGGTTGACTGCAACATAGTCGTAGTCTTTTATCTGGATACCTGTGAGACACACCCAGTACAAAGAGGAGGAAACAGAAATCAGACATGGGCAGAAACCTGTTTCTTTTGAAAAGCTATATGGAGCAGCGATGCTCTGGAGGGAGAGCTACATGAAGAAAATGGTGATTGTTGGTTGGTTGCTGCACAGGCTGGGATCCAGGAGATTTCTGTCAGAAAGTACCACCTATTAACTTTAATCAGATACACCCAACCTCCGCTTGTCCCATACCTGTCCCATTTTCAGTGACGGTGCTTTCTACCTTGAAGCTGGTATACATCCTCGCATAGTTGCGGTAGAGCTGGAATGTTTTGATGGAGATGACAGTGTTGAGGCAGCCATCCTTCTCCAGCTGAAAAGGGAGCACAAAGGGGAAAGCCCATTTTTCTCGAGGTTTGGAAAATTGCTCCTGAATCTGTATTAGTGGGTCTCTGAAGAGCTTCATGCCTCTGATCAAATCTTCAGCTCCTACGTTCTACTCACTCCACTGCTACCTTACACTTCTCACTCCCTGGCTTCCTTCCCAGCTCATTGTTTCAGTATCATCTACCCTTGCACCTGGAAACCTCTGTCCTCATTCCCCCTAGTCCTCTCTATGCTCACGTCCCTTCTCAAACCCATCTTGCATGATGCCTGGCCTCTATGACCAGAGCACTTTGAGTCTGATCTAGTGGAGAAATTAATCATTCATTTAACATTAAGTCTCCTCAAAGACTTCCAGTACAGGTCAGCTGGTTACATTTGTTAAGAACACACCTCCAGTGTTTTAGGAATGATCACAAATGTATAGTTTCATAAGCTTCCCTCCCTCCTACTGACTATTTCTGAGGGAAAAAACAAAGTCTCCTAATAATTTCATTGGTTAAAAATTACCTTCATGGTCTTTCAGCATTGCTTGTGAGATAGTGAGAAAAACCCATGCCTCTGTGATTGTCTGTCTGGTGTTCCCCAGGAAATTAATGAGGCCACCAAACACTGTGCTACAAGTTGGGCAATAAAGCTGACAGGGAAGAAAGGCCTTGCCATGTTTCATACCCGTCCAGTGACAGCTGTGCAGATTTCTTTCTGCTTTTGCTCGCATCGTGGACTATAAAAGTTCTGCTTGCACGCACTGACTTGGACATTCCCTTGCACCGGCTGGCCGTAAGTGTACCTAGGAGAGGAAGAGACACAAGAACCTAAACATGTGGACTTAGCATGAAATCTGCAAAGACTGCATAGCAATACAGACTCTCAACCCCTCAGGAGTACCCAGAGCACAGACAGAAGAGCTGAGAAACAGGACCAGTTAGCCCTAGCAGAATTCCCTTCAACTATTTTTAGGCTTTTTCTGGCATCTTGTTAAAAAAGCCTGCTTTACCATTGTCTTGTTGTAGTCATTCTTCAAGCTGTGAAGCTGGAAAGTGGCGCTGGGCTCCCTGCTGCTTGCTTCTTCTCGTTAGTACCTTATGCAAAGCAGGTCATATTGCAGAAAGATCCCTATTCACCCCTTCAGCTCATGCCACCCTGCCCTTTGGCAGTGTCATAGCCAGCAATCTTAATCATAGACTCTCCTTCTGTACTGTAATAATAAAAAACAACAGCTAGCAATGGTTCTAGACTCTCCCCGTTCTAATTATGCTATGTAGCGGGAGGAGAGTTGTCATATTTCATGTCATGGAAGTCATAGCTAAAGGAATTGCTCTAACCCATACTCTGAATCAGCAGCCAGGTCCCTCCTTCCCAGCATGGTACACCATCCTCTGTCCCATGTTTCCTGTGTACAAATTTGTTGTTCTCAGATCCGATACTTACGTAGCACAAACTTTCACCCTGACTTCTTCATCAAAGAAAGAGATCCTCTTTGGCACACTGGTTGTCACTTCAAATTTCGGCAGCACTGGGAAAGCAATGTGAATAGGACTGCTGAGCAGTTGCATGCCATAGGCAGGTGTGTGGGTAAGACAGTAAAAAAAGCAGATGCCAAAGGCATTTTTACCAACAAGGGAGAGGAAATGATTCAAAGAAAAGTCTACCTAGGAGCTGGCTGTTGGATACTACTGGAGAAAACATCACCTTTAGTGGGAAGAGGAATGTCTTTAAAAAGCAATATTAATCATACTAATAATTATAACAGCCACAGTAAGGACTGCGATAAATCACTGCAATTGGCCGTACATTTTCTTCAAGAAAAAGGTGGGAGTAATGCTGATGTCTCAAACTACTTAAGTCCTAGAGAACAGAAGTTATTATGCAATCCAGCCCCACTGAAGGAGAAAAGCAACAGATTAAGTGAAATAGTAAAATCAAACAGGCCACTGTCACTCCTTTTCAGCTTATTTTTTGGCCCAGGTCACCAGCAATAATGACAACATAGACGGAAAAGGCCTTTTTCTCATTCACCTGTACACAGGAGACTGAAAGGTATGAAAGACCTCTGGAGGCTAAGCAGGAAAGGTGCTTTATTGCCTTTACAAAAAAACTCAGACAGCTGGGAGTTGTCCAAGCCTTTTTTGGGGACTACTAAGGAAAACCTGCCACTAAAAGATGAGAAAACTTGTAAAATAAAAAAAATATATCTAGCAACTCCCTTTATATGGTGTATTCCAGTGAGTAAGCAGGTCACTATGTGGGCTTTGGCATCTCCATTAAACATTGTTTTCCATCCTGTGCTTCCACTGTGTATCTAGCCTCCTCCAGTAACAATCTGGTACCTGTTATTTAATTTGTCTGATAGATAATATCCTCAGATTTATACTGCATATTTTAGCCTAGTGCTCTTCATACAGTGATGACCTCCACAAAACAGGATAGGCCTGACTCATTCATTATGCCTCCGAACAGATGGAGGGTGTAAGGCCTGAGTGAGAGGATGTGGAACCCAAAGCCACACAGTGACTTTGTGTCAAGCCTGGAAAAAAATTAGACTCCTAATTTAATTCCTGAAAAGCAGAATCACAGAGCGTCCTGAGTTGGAAGGGA